>APFE031263701.1:124202-244879 GCA_000404065.3 Pinus taeda | reverse complement strand
ATTAGAAAAAAAATAATAAAAATTATACAAAACATTTAAATAATATCCACTCATAAAAATTCATACTGAAAAAAATTTCTGAACTGGTTAAATCCTTATTAAATAAACGTATAATCGTTAAAAAAAAAAAGAAAAGAAGAAGTTATATAACTTCCCACATTGAAATTCATTGTCAACCTCTTCTGAGTTGAATTGCACCAACGAAATAACGTTGATCATGACTTGTACTGCCCTTCGTTTATCACCTCTTATCATAAAACACTTCCCGGACTCAAAATTTGAAATAAAACAGGAATGCCACCTAAAATGATCTATCACCTCACCAGCCTCGAAATGTAAAGTAAAAAAGAAATGACACAGAAAATAACAAAACAGCTAACTTCATTATAATTGCCAGTATTTTCTTGCTGCAATGGAGAGTCACCCGAGAGATCACGCATTACTAAATTAGGCTGCCTTTCAAAGTGCTGTGCACTGTGGCTGCCTTTGAGTATTCCATACTTATGATCATGCTTCTTTTGAATGCCACCTTCTATGCGTATATAACATGGTTTGAGAGTGAAAGGAAAGCAAGCCTTATGCTACACCAGAAGTCAAGAATGTAATGATGCGCAACAATTGGCCACTCGTCATTATCCATAAATCTTACGTTCTGTTTGCACACGCCAATAGCGCTGAAAAACGAAGTGATGGCCCCACTCATCTAGTGGAGTAGTTGCACTAGTTGTGCTATAAATTGGATCCATTCCCAGAGGAAACTACCAACGAATTTCGTGAGTATAATTGGTAGTGTATGATGGCTGCGCAACTCTCAATTTTCCTCATTGATTACAATGGCTGGAAGGGCATTCTATTGCCCTTCTTTCTGTTTGTTGGATTGCTTCACAATCCAGTAAAATCCATGAAAGTTTTGGCTTCTGAAGACAAAAGTCCTGCTATACCATCCTTACCTGGTGTTCCTGTGATGAATTATTTCAAGGCTATGACATTTTCAGAGGGCTATGCTAATCTCTGGGGTGGGCAACACCAAAATGTTTCCAAAGATGAGTCCTCAGTCACACTCACATTAGACAGATCATCTGGTAACATACTTCTTACTTCTTATGCTCAGTAGCTTCTTATGAATAATTATATTCTCTATCCTTTCTGTCTGCATTAGTGGGGATAGGATGTGTCAGAGGATTTCTTGCCCCCACAAATAAAGTCTCATAAATCAAATTTATGAAACTGCGATTTTATGGTTAAATTATTGATATTTTATTAATTGTTTATCATGCTAAGAAACTACGTGATATGTCGTCTGTTTGTGGCTTCAGGCAGTGGATTCAAGTCAAATGAACCATACATGTATGGTTTGTTCAATGCTGCTGTTAAACTTCAGGGCGGCTATACTGCAGGAATCATCACTTCATTCTATGTAACTATATTCATCTTCATCTTCTATTTTTGTTTGATGCATCAATTAATGAATCAACTCATGTCATAAGATTATATGGAAATTGACTCACGGGTATGTGAGTACAAATTATGATCTATTGATTATATTGGTGATATTTCAGTTGTCAAACAACCAAGTTTATGAAGGGTGGCATGACGAGATAGACATAGAGTTCCTGGGAACAATACCAGGGGAGCCTTACAAACTCCAGACCAACGTGTATGGGAACGGGACAGGAGATGGGCCAAATCTGATTGGCAGGGAACAGCAATTCCATCTCTGGTTCGACCCAACTAAAGACTTTCACAACTACACCATTCTCTGGACACCTCATCAAATCCTGTATGTATAATCATATCATTTACATATATGTTTTGTCTCTGGATGATATGAAATCTACATATTATATATATATATATAATATAATATGGGTGTTTGTTCAATTGGTAGGGTTATTTTTGTTATTAAGAGGTTACTCATCATTTTTTTGTTATTAAAATGTTGAGGGTCAGTGAAACTATTTCGTGAATTTTTTTAGACCTCAAAACTATGCATCTAACTCCAAAATATTTTTGAAGTCGACAATCTTGTTAAATTCAAAGATTATTTCTCATTATTTTCCATCCTTTTATTGTGTGGCAGGTTTATGGTGGACAGTATTCCCATCAGAAGATTTCCGAGGATGAAGAGCCTGGGAGTGACATACCCTTCGAAGCCAATGTCGGTTTATGCAACAATACGGGACGCCTCTGCATGGGCCACAGATGGAGGACGATACAAAGCCAACTACAGTTGCGAGCCATTCCTCTCAACTTACACCCACTTTATCACCATCGGCTGCCCTTCCACGAACGATGACGATATGCGATACTGTTCGCAGGGGTTTCTCGATTGTTTTATTTCTCCGAAGATGAACAAGGAACAGATTCGAGCTATGGAGGTAGTACGAAAGAATTACATGACCTACGATTACTGCCAAGATCTTCAGCGATATCCCAAGGGCACAATGCCCGAATGTTCTGTCAATGATTTCCATATAGGCTCTTCCAACTATTCAATCGTGGACAGAAAGTGAGGCTAGGCTGCTAGCCAATGAAGAAAACTATACCAATCCATCCTTCTATCTAAATTATTCGATGTGAAATTCAGGATTGGAAAGTTTCAATAATGTGTGAACTAAATTAAGTAGCATTTCTCCATGTATAACGTCTGTATCGTTGTAACAATAATAAGAATTCTACTAAATTTCCCGATACTATTCATGGATACATTCGTTGAGCTGTGAAAAGAAGTATTGTTTCAATCCAAAGTAAAATTGCCATAATGCACTTGTAGTATACCAGGCCACCCACTGAACCAGTCAATTCCCTACAGCTAAACTACTACTAATCTGAGGAGAAATTTCCCTATGTGGAGGCGTGGAAAATCGTTAGTCTGGTAGAGTTATTCCAACCACATGAACGGCCATAGCATCAATCAAAAATCGTTAGTGATTAAGCATATCATAATGGAACTACAATCTTGGAGAGGCCAAACTTGTTCAGGAGCGTTCCATATTTGTGCTAAGCTGGAGAGGGAAGGTGATCCACTAGTCATAAATTTATGTCAAATAATATAACTGAAAACTAGAATATCAAAACTAATGAGAGTTCCCAATTTGTGTTGATAATGGCATAGGGAGTTGAACGGCTGTTCAGAATATTGTGTCAAAGCATAATGAACATTTCATGTTAGAAAGGAAAAACATCTTGACTTGAACGTTTGATATTTGTGTCATACAATTATTGTATTAAACTATTTTAACAATGGTTATAAGTCAATTTAATCGGCTGTGTTCATATAAATATTTTATACACAAACAAATTTAACAAAATAAAAGTTTTTTGTTAGAAACCAACCGGTAGCTACTTATCTTGAAATAACCACTTTATTTTATCGCTTAAAACTGAGTCAAAACTTCATGACCTCAAATCAAAACTTTAATTTGAGAAGGTATGTTTCTGTAAATTTACTTACGATATTACATTGGATTAATTCGATAAAATTTGGGTGATTTAAATTGTGCATGGATTTATATGATACACTTTGGCTGAGTAATTATTGTTCTTAACGAAGACAAAAATATCAAATATATATAAAGGGAGTGTTTAATATTAATGATTTAAAATAAATTTTATTATAGGTATAATTACATTTATTTAATAAATATGGTTGGTATCGGTGGATAGACATTAGTTATTAATATTAATTCATTCATTAAAATTAATATTTAATATCATTATTTAATTAATTGATTAAAATTAATATTTAATATCATATTTAATATATCACTTAATTGTTTATTCATATATTAATCATTTTTTATTATTATTAATATATTAATTAAAAAACCAAAACCCACTTGACCCACTTGGTTGTTAGATGGGCATAGCACGGATCAAGGTGGACAAAGCAAAGGAAGTAAGAAAAGGGGCCACAAGAATTTACAAGAGTCAATACATGGTTGGAGAATTGTTGGTGAACTCAGCACGGGTGGTGCCACTATTGGCGATTTTCCACCAAAGCAACAAATCTTCTCAATGATTGTAATCTCTTGGAATGTAAGAGGCCTCAACATTTGAGGCAAGAAGAGATATTTAAAAGAAGGCGAAAACAAGAAAATTCTAGTATTGTGATGCTTCAATAAACTAAGGTGTCTGAAGCGAGGCTATAGGAAATTATAAGCAATATGCAACCCATGTATGAGGTGATGGCCTTGGATGCATGAGAAGCATGGTGGACTTGCCATTCTTTGGAACGCATTTGAGATCCTTTTTGAACATTGGGTTAGCATGCCAGTAATTCTTTCGAGGAGATTCAGACACATCAAAACACAAGACTAGCCATTGCTTTCGGCTGTCTAAGACCCTCACATTCCAAGAGAAAATTTCTTTCCTCTAGAATGTAGGAAAACTCAGGAATATATGCCCAAATGAACTATGGATTATCAGGTGGGCCTTCAACCTCATTGCGTCGATTGAAGAGAAAAAGGGAGTGATTAGGAGACAAGATCTGAAGATGGAGACTTTTCGAGATATGATTTCAAATATGAAATTAGTAGATATACCTACATTAATGGAGTATACACGTGGAATAATTGTTGGTGGGGCTGCACCAAGTAGCCTCACGCTTGGATAGATTCCTAACATCAAAAAATCTTATAAACAAAGATATTTTCTTTGAAGCCTCGATTCTTCCATGCCTCAGATTATTTCACATACTGATCGAGTTGGAGATGGATCTGAAACTGGCCCCCAAAAATAGACCCTTCAGATTCGAGTCTTTATGGCTTCACAATCGATCCCTTCTTGGTAAAATGGAGAGTTGGTGGAAATCTTGTTCGGTGCAAGGAAGGAATTGCATACATACCTTCCAACTTCGATTGAACGAGCTTAAGCATCAGATAAAATGGTGGAACCAAACGGAATTTGGCCACATCATGAAATACCAAAACCACCTCCATGAGAGAATTCAAAATATTCAACAACAAATGATCATTGAAGGATGCTCTGGGGCCCTTGTAGTGGAGGAAGGCCATATCCTAGCCTAGATATAAAAAAACAATTCAATCCAGATATTTGAATGAATGATATTATGATGATCGAGAAAATGGGTTCCATGAATTGAGACTGGACAACTAACTATGGATGATTTTGTGGCTAAGTTCACCAATTTGTTGTGGTATGTCCATTACATTAGGGAAGAAAAATCCAAGGTGTAGAGGTTGTTAACCTATCTATGAGTTTCTCATAAAGAAAGAATTGATCTCGACAATCCTAAAACAATGGGCAAAGCACTAAGGAAGGAAACATTATGTTATCGACAATTCAAGAATAGGGAAGAAGGTTCAAAGTCTTCGCAAGGTAAATACCAAAATAAATCTATAGGAAGAATACGAAGACAAAAACATGCATATTTGAAATATTTTGGAAAATATCATCAGCATAAGAAATTTTACAAGGAGAATTCAACTCAGCCAGCTTAGTCTCAAAATAGGTAGTGTCTCCACATTTTTACAAGGACAAAATACAATATTTGGGTCATGTTATTTCAAAGGAGGGATTCCTTATTGATCCTAAAAAGTTTAGGACAATTCTAAATTGGACCATCCCTAAGGAGACGTTAGATGTACAATCATTTATGGGAATTACAAGGTAATATAAAAGATTTGTTGAAGGTTTCTCTAGGTTGGCCTATCCTATTACTTCCTTACAAAAGAAAGGAACAAAATTTGAATGGAAAACCAAGTGTCAGGAAAGTTTTTATAATTAAAACATTTGTTAACAGTAGCACCTATTTTGAAAATTTGTAGTCTTGGACAAGGAATTTGTTGTATGCACTAATGCTTGTTTGGAAAGTTTAGGAGAAGTCTTGATGTAGGAAAAGCCAGTAATGGTCTATGAATCTAGGAAACTAAAATCGCATGAAAATAACTATGAATTGATGCACGCATTAAAAATGTGGAGACACTAGCTATTTTGAGACTAAGCTCGCTAAGTTGAATTCCCTTTATTAAATTTCTTTCGATGATGATCTTTTCCACAAATTTCAAAAATGAAGGTTTTTGTCTTTTTACTCCCCAGATTTATTTCGGTGTTTACCTTGCCAAGGTTTTAAACATTCTTCTCTATTCTTGAATTGGTGATAACATAATATTTCATTCCTTATTGCTTCGTCCATTGTTTTATAATTTATAAACTCAATTATTTCTTTATAAGGAATTGGTATATAGTTTAAAAACCTCTATAACTTGGATTTTTCTTCCCTAATGTAAGGGACATACCGCAAAAAATTGGTTAACTTAGCCACAAACTCATCCATAGTTATTTGTCCCTGTCTCAACTCATGGTACTCATTCTCTCAGTAATCATGATATCGTTCGTTCAGATATTTGGACTTGAATTGTTTCTGGAACTCCTCCCAGGAATTTGTCCTTTCCTCCAACATATGCACAATTTTAACTTCCATTAGAGGAATTTTGAGTTCTAAAATGGGCCTCCTACAAAAAATGTACAACTAAAATAAACTTTATAAGAACCAATAGGATCAAGATGATGATATCAACCATGGGGAATGATTCATCATTTTTGGAGTTAAAAAGTAAAAAGATTAAAAAATAATAAAATAATATAACTACTTTTTCAACTTGTATTTTCAACTTATTTCCCTAATGTTTTAATCAAATTTCAAGCGGGACTACTCATTATATGCAAAATTTAATTCCTCATCAAAAGAGTCGCCATGTTGCATACTTTCAGTGGACCCTGCTACACGAAAAATGAGAAATGCATGAAATAACGTGATTGCAATCATGTTTTTCATGTATTTCTCAATTTTCATGTAGTAGGGTCCATCGAAAGTATGCTACATGGGTACTCCTTGGATGAGGAATCAATTTTTTCATCCAACCAGTATTCTCGATCGAAATTTGAGAAAACCAATAGCGAGATAAGTTGAAAATACAAGTTCAAAAAGTAATTTTTTCGTTTTTCCCTCTAAATTTTGATGATGTAATATAAATTTATTTTATTATTTCCACTATTATTTAATAATTTCCTTAGGATGCCCATTTTAGACCTCAAAATTCCTCTAATTCTCCCACTAGAGAGTTCCCTTCCCTTGTAACTGATAAATGCCCAATCTGGCCTTCAAATTGCTCTCATACATAGGAACTTGAAAATACTTAGTCATGTTGAAGATTCGTGCTTCTACATCATCCTCTTTTTCACCATTAAATATAGAGGGCTTTATTTTTCTGAACACCCCTCGTAGATCCACTTTCTTCTTCCTGTGATTCCACCTCAGGGTCAGACATCACTAACCATCACTAGATTGGTCTTTACCCAAGCTATCAATGGCTCTAGAGCATTTGTTCCAACCCGACTCTAGGACTAGTAACTCAACCAACAGTTACCGCAAGGCTTTAGAGAATTTTTCCAACCAAGGTTGTAGGACGAGTAACTCAACCCACCAAGGGCTCTAAAGTTTTTTTCCACCCAATACTTCTAGGACCAGTAACTCAACCCAAGTTGTTCCAAGGCTTCTAGAGCATTTATCCAAGCAAGGCTCCAAGAACTAGTAACTCAACCCACAACCATAAAGAACATAAGCACCAATAAAAAAACAATCAATTGGGAAACCCACAACACCATGGTT
This sequence comes from Pinus taeda, assembly GCA_000404065.3. Classification (NCBI taxonomy): domain Eukaryota; kingdom Viridiplantae; phylum Streptophyta; class Pinopsida; order Pinales; family Pinaceae; genus Pinus; species Pinus taeda. The sequence goes on along the minus strand of APFE031263701.1, from coordinate 237,246 downwards.
ACCCAGGAAATGGCAAGGCTAGGAAAAACCATTATCAATCTAGGAAATCCTCCATGTCAATGACATACAACAATGAAATAACCACATGAATACACCATGCATGCCAAAACTATCAAGGGAATCATACATGCAACTCAATACCTGCAAATTAATCCCGTTATAGGTGTTGATCCCACCATCCCCTTGTGCCTTCCTACTTTCTATTTTCCTTCTTTGTCCAAATCCAAGTGAATACTAGAGTGCTCCAAGAATGCTCTAAGTGTGTAAGATTATGAGAAAGAGAATAGAGAGATCTCCAAAAATGAACTAAAAAAATCTCAACCTACAAAATTCTAACCAACAAAAGCTTTGAACTAATCCTCATAAGCCTTTTTACCATTGAGGCCTCTACTTTCCTCATTTTCCTTTGTTTTTCCTTCAATTTCCATCTAATGCAAATATGTGTCCCTTCACCTTCATTCTCTCCTATTTCCTTTTATTTCATAAATAAAATGCCAATTATTGCCACTTTTCCTTTTCCACTGACTTTGCCAATTTCCTTAACCATAATAAACCAAAAGTGACACTCACTAGGATGTTTTCCCCGCCATTCAACTTGGAATACGTGTCCCATGACCTTGGTCTTATTTTGTCTTTATTAACTTTATTAAATGGATTTTTAAATAGGGTTGTTATATAACCCTCCCCCTTGGGGGAACACCATCTTCGTTGTTCAATGACAACTATGACTAGAAAACCACAAAAAAAAGCATATTGCCAATGGAGCTTTATAAACCATCTCATTTTAGTATTTACAATTACAACGGCTAAAAATGATGACCAACATACCATTTACTGGAGCTTTATAACTCAAATCATTACATTATTTATAATAAAAACCACATATACTCATGCACATTTTATTCAACCAACAAATAATCATAAACTCTATGGAGCTTTATAAATCTAAGTCAATATAGAGTTCACAATGATATACACATATACATACATATAAACATTTTCTTTAACCAGAAAATAAAAGGATATGATGCTCACATAAGTCAACAAGGGAATCCAGAGGCTCACACCTCCACCCTCAAAAGTAATACCAGGATTCAACTCCTTCCTAGGAAGTCCAGAATCCATTGCAAAAGTCAAAACTGCATCCAATATCCAGCACTATGATATGTGTGTTACTTGTTCTCCCAGTGAATAGTTATCGATTCATTGTTCCAAGGCACACTCCCAATCTGCTTCTAATTCCATCTGGAAATTCTAATGAGAAAAAAAATCCATTCCTTTACCTTCCCTTCTTTGCTCCACAATCCCTCGGGAAATATGGTCACCCCCTTTTGTGTAGTCACACATCTTCCAAGTTCCACTGGCATCCACTTCTCTGCTACACATTCCCTCTGGTGATCCATCCCTTCGAAATTTTTCCTCGCATTTGAAGGTCCAAACTCAAGGCATATCCCTTCCTAAAAAACATCATACTGATCATAGCATGATCATGGTAATCAATGGACACTATTGGATACTAGTGTCCCACAATGGCCCTACTCGTGAAGTGCTTTACCAACATATTATTTCATGTTCTAATTCCTTTTGTTGTTGTTGCTAATTCTTGCAATCAATTTCAACCATGCAAACCAGGCATTTCCATGTTTTATTCTACCAAGCACCTAATTTCCATTAGAATCAAAATTGAAATAATTTCAAATCATACCTCATTGGTAACTTGTTAATAAGGTACACCTACAATTCTTTTTACCTCCCATCACAACAATTCAAACTAACTCTTTGATCCAATGATCATGTATAAACATATCACATTCGGTTAGCTCAAAGCACAATCATCATAAATCAAAATCATAATTAAATGTAACCATCATAAATCAAAGTTATATATCACATGCATAATTAAAATTGAAATAAAATATTGATACTTATCCTTCAATCGATCCTTTACTTCTACCTTTGTCCTTTGTCCTTTTTTACACACACTAGATTGCTTGCCACACCCTGCATGCACCCAATGTTTTCTCTTCTCTTCAAGCACATATACATACAAATAATGTACATCACACATATACACCCACACACGATGTACAACAAAACACATACACCTACCCAGTGTAAAACACCACAGAATACATATACATACATAGAGTACAATATAACAAATATACACGTCAGAATACAACAATTACACAATGCATGTAACACAATACCCCATGTACACAACACATCATGTACGAAATGTACACAATACCATGTACATCGCACTACCTACACAACACCATTTGTACACATCACCACCTGCACAACGTGTACATAGTGTCACATGCTCACAACATCACGTGCAAAATGTGTACATAGCACCACATGTACACAACACCACCTGCAAAACATGTACACAACACATGTACACAGCACCACCTGCACAACACGTACACAACAACACATACATGCAACACTGCATATACCACATGTGCATAACACCACATGGACGCAATACCACATGCACACCGCGACATATGTATAGAACACCACATATACAACATTCATACAATACCATATGTTTACAACATCACACATACAACATTCACACAAAAATATATGTACATAGTACCGCACATACAACATGCACACAACACTATATGTACACAATACCGCATATCCAACATGCACACAACACTATATGTACACAATATCACATATGCAACATGCAAAATACAACCATATATGCAACATGCACAAAATATTATATGTACATAGTACCGCATATGAAACATGCACACAACACCATATGTACACAATAGTGCATATGCTACATGTACATAACACCATATGTACACTGTACCGCATATGAAAAATGCACAAAATACTATAGGTACAACATGTACAAGAGATACACAATAGTATTGCACATCCAGACACCACACTATCTCTACAAGGCAACATTTCCTCAAGTGTCTCTCCAATATCCATGTTTGTCCTAACATGTCACAAATCACATTGATTTCATTTTGTTGATGTATCTCTCAACATTACCTACCATAGTATAAACATAGACATAGTATAATCACATAATATTAATTGTTATCCACATGACACTAACCTTAGAGATCTATCATGGCTATTCTTCCCGCTTGATTCCTCATAAACCATGAACCTCTTCATTTTATTCACCTGCATAAGAAATCATTCCTCCACAAGAATAATCCCTAACGACCTTGTGTGACAACGACATACATAAATATATATACATGCATATAAACACTAGCATAAAGAAATAATGAAACCTAGTGACCTGGTCAAATAATGACATACATATATATAGACATCAACATAATCATAATCACAATACAATTACCAAATATCATAAGATCAAGGTTAAGAGAAATCCCTTTCATTCATGACTATCTGACGCACATGCATATGACCACACTGATTAACTAACATCTATCATGCATGTAACGATAACAATAATAGAATAAAATGCATGCATATAACCATAATGCATATAACAACCATTAGCCAACATACATGCATGCCCAACATACAAACTTGTATGACGATCTACTCTTACCTCGAGGTCCACTGTTGTTCTAGCCTCACTTTGATTTTCTGCATCTCCTACTCCATATTAGCCAACATATCAACATCATAACATACCAATGACACCATGATGGCACAAACTTCATAATGACCACTATGATGCATTTCTAACCTACTATGCATGCTTAACCCTAACCAAAACAATGCATGCATCTAACCTACTTAGTCGAAGTGTTTAAACCATTCTCTAATACCACTCTCTAACCACCCCCTCCCACATTTACCCAATTTCATCAGTGTTCCAAGGTAAATATGAGAGGATGAGCTATTATGACATGACTCAACCTCCTAGATCACATTAAGGAAATGGAGTCGACAATATGCAATCTTACTGACCTTCCTCAGGAGATGAAAGACCCACAGGAGCTAAACAGCCACTCTAGGTGCCCAAACCCTTAGCTAACTTGCATTTTTGGTGATATGGACTCTCTTTCACTTGAATAACATGGAAAGACAATGGTTGTGACCCTCTAGTTGCATGGATATCCCTGTATCCCAGGTATTTTAGTCTAGATTTCCCAGTTCTAAGCATGCGACCCTAGAATTAAAGCCACCTATTTCAGGGCTAGTCTCCAGAACGCTATCGAGAATTTGATAAAACTTTATAGAATGATGAATGGCATAATGATAAAGCCATTAATGGAAAACTTAGTCAAGTACTTGACCTAGCCAGGTCTATCCATGATAGACATTTCGTTAAACACATGGCGAACATGTAATCTACATGTCATGAATGCATATTTAAACATAGGGATCTGATACTTATTTGACAATCGCCAAAAAGGTCCAATGCCCTCTCATAATAGCTGCCATAACAAATGTTATCTCATGCATTCATTAACCATTAATTAAAAAATAAAAACACATCAAGATCCATAGACAATATACATCTTATAACCAAAATATATGTAGCAAATGAACAACATATACAAAATCATAAACTAGCCCTCAAAGCCACATAATAACAAGTACAATTTCTCATGAAAATACAAGAGGAAAATAACTCTTATTAACACTTTAAAATCCAACCAAGTCAAGGACTTCTATGTACCACTCGACCATAGATTGGGCTAAACCAATTCTCTCTTTCAGCCAATCACCCTCATGCCATATTTCAAGCATGAATGTGGGATCTCATGGGATAAACCAAGAAAAACCAAACCAGGGCTTCTAGAGATGAATCCACCTTAACCTTCATCTAGTGATTCCACCTCATAGTTGGACATCACTAACCATCACCAAATCAGTCTCTGCCTAAGTTGTTTAGGGCTCTAGAGCGTTTGTTCCAACTCATCTTTAGGACTAATAACTCAACCGACAAATCCCTTAGGGCTCGAGATCGTTTGTCCCACCAAGGCTTGAGGACTAGTAGCTCAACCCACAAAGGGCTCCAAAGTGTTTTTCCAACCAAGACTTCGAAGACTAGTAACTCATCCCAAGTTGTTCCAAGACTACCAGAGAGTTTTTCCAACCAAGTCTATAGGAACAAGTAACTCAACCCATAGCCACAAGGAATATGAGCACTAATCATAAAACAATCAAGTGGGAAACTGAAAACAAAATGGTTATCTAGGAAACTGCATAGCTAGGAAAAACCACTTTCAATTCAAGCAATTCTCCATGCCAATGGTAGATCATAACCAAATAACCACATGCATATACCATGAATGCCAAAACTAGCAAGGAAATCATACATGTAACTTGATACCTGCAAAGCAATCATATTGTAGTTGTTGATCATGTTGTCCCATTGTTCCTTCCTAGTTTTCCTTTGTCTTATTTCTCCAAATCTAAATGAATACTAGAGTGCTCCAAGCATGCTCCAATAATGGTCTAAGTGTGAAAGAGTATGAGAGAGAGAGAATAGAGAGAGAGCTCCAAAATTGAATTGACAAAAGCTCAACCAACAAAAGCCTAACTAGAAATATCTATGCACTGATCTTTGAAGTCCTTTTTAGCATTGAGGTCTCTATTTTCCTTTATTTTTGGTTCAATTTCTCTCTCATGCAAATTTGTATCCCTTCACATTCATTTTCTCCTATTTTCTATTATGTCATAAATAAAGTGCCAATTAGTGTCATTTTTCCTTTGCGGTTGCTTTTGCCAATTTCCTTAACCATAAATAAAATGAAATTGACACCCACTACGATGTTTTTCCTACTATTTACCTTGAAATAAGTGTCCTATAACCTTGGTCTTATTTTTCCTTTATTAACTTTATTACTTGGATATCTAACCGAAATTATTACAATTGGAATTATCAACCATAAAACATCAGCTTAATAATAGAAGCATAAATATATTTGTGGCATTTGACATGCAAGGTCAATGTTATATTACTTAATCACCACGTCCATTCAATTCAATGCCTATTGTCTACCTCCTCACAAACTAATTCAAAGCAACGTCGATGGTTGGAGCCTCGATTCCTCGTTAACTTCACAACTTCCGAGTTAGAGGTGCCAGTCCATGGTAAGAAAAAATAAATAAATTACTGAAACAATCATCAACGAAGGTTTCCGTGTGCACTTTAATGTCATCAATGAAGTAAGTGCAAGTGCAGATGCCACTCTTTGCTTAGAACTTCCATCAATCTCAAAGTTAACTCTATTATGTAAACAATTGATCCCATCTCACTTAGAATCATTCTTGACAAGTGACTTTTTAGCTCGCCGAGAGGAAGTGATATCACAAACTAGAGAATCATGATAGCCAGTGAACATTAAATTATTGTTTATTCATTGTAGCCTGGAAAAGTATAGGTGACTCTGTCACGAAAATGTGTGAATTCAGTGTGAGAAGATAAGAGGATCAAGATAATTAGCCTCTTGGAATGTATGCAGTGCTCATGTAATAATATTTAATGTCATATCACAGATCGATGCCAGATAAAAAGAAGATGTTGATCGCAGGAATTCGTTAAAATATTGAAGTGTGGATGGTTCCGAGAATAATCCACTGATGGTAAGCTTGGCATGATTCCATAACTATATCTGATAATCTACATATTTTGATAGAAGTGGAGACTTCCTGCCAATCTTTACTCATCATCCATGGCTAATTTGGAATTCACCACAACACACTAACGTGCTCCGGAGCTCATTGGGAATGTTTCTACTGCGATCAAAAAGTTTGGCAGATGAAAGAGAGGATATCAAATTAATTAATTTACTTATGGCTCTATATACAGTGGTGATTCTATCTTTGACGAGATAGCCCCCAATTTATAGCTAACTACGACAAGCTCGATATTTAAGAAGGTTGACAGAGCATATAATAATTTAGCTACCACCCCTAAAAATATACTAGGGAAAAATAGCTTCTGAAACTTATGTACAAAAGTGGGTTTTCCCGACAGGACAATATTCTGAAAGTAGTAGAAGAAAATTTGAGAACAGTGGAAAAGACACCTGAAAACAACCCCATGGTATTCTCAGATCTCCAAGTTATTCAAAATCACTATCACACCTGCTTCCATCTTTTTGAATTTCAGATGTACCCTTGGGAATAGTGAGTGTTTTTTCTGCCACGCTGATTCTTTCCAAGCTGAGATGATAGGAAGTTGGAAATGGACCCAGACCTCGAATGAGAGGGGTACTTTTAAAACCACAAGATCATAGGCCGACCTTACCCACAAATAGCTCTTTTCGGAAGTTGGAAAAATCACCGGTTGGAGCCATGTCACAGCGGAAGTGAAGATAGGGAAAGGGTGTCCATGTTGGTGAACCGGTTGTCGCAAGACTAAACGTCTCGCGACTAAATAGCATTTTTTCCAATTGGGTTCCCATAAGTCCAATATGTTCCATCAACGACTTCAATTTAGGTAGACTTGGGAATTTTAGTGTGCCTTGTATTTTTTTTGCATTTTAATAGTTATTCTACTCAACTTAGGTTATCTCTGATTTCCTTTCATGTCATTTTAATTATTATGTTGATTCACTTAAACTATATTTGAATCCTTTTAAAAAATGTTCCGGAGAAATTTACATGGAGTATATGGGCTTCTTAATTAGCCATTTGTAGATTTTTAGACATTTGTAGATTTTTTTATCTTATTTGTATTAAAAGAGAGGAGATTGACATGAAATTGCATTGTTAATTTTAAACTAATTTAATATCAATTTCAATAGCCATTTTCAGAATGCCTTGTGTCATTCATAGCATGTTAATTATTATGTTCCTCAACTTAAGATACCTATGTTCTCTTTTTAAAAATAATCTAAAGGAATTGGCATATGGTATTTATTGATTTGAGGTTTTCTAATCTAGGTAGACATCTGCCATTGTTGCACTGTGCAAGTCTTGTGCTCATCAATTGTCTTTGTCATTACATTGACCGCCCAACCCTTTTACGATCAACATTGGTTAACACTTAGATTAACAAACTAACTGACTTTCATTATTGCACTTTTTAACATCGATCGTGCTAGCAAACACATTTTGAATATAATAGGTATATGGCCTGTAGCAGATTTTGAATATAATAGGTATAAAGATACTGGTGATCTCAATTTTCAATATGAATTTACAGAAAACACGTATAGGATGGTGTAAAATGTTTCAATATATCAGTGCTCACCATCCATTTATCAATATAACCATGATTAATGTCCCACACAACCACTAATTCAAAAAAGCACAAGCAATGGCACAAATACAATACTAATTTAACATATAGAGAAGCATGTTAGGGAGAAAGAGTTGCATTATCCCAATTGGTAGATAATTAATATTGAGAGCTTATGGATATTTATAGCTTATGGATATTTATAGCTTATGGTCACTATGCTAATTGATTTCTTGTGACTGTTTTACTATACCAATGTACTGATTAATAAATCTCAGAAGTTTAGCGGGGTTGTTTGTGGTTATTGTGCTAGTATTAATTAGTTTGGGGAAATTTTATTGTGCTATGTATTTGTGCTGTCATTAATCTCGGTGCATGGACTATATTTGAGTAGAAGCACAAATATTTGAAAATTGAACAAAATGAATGAGCAGTGTGCAGAGCTTTGCTTCTGTGGAGCTTCGGAAAGCTCTACAGAAGCAAAGCTCCGGAATAATAATAGCTAGAAAATTCCAATGTTGCAAGTCCCCTGTCCACGACTTTTCCACATGGTCCTTCTAATAGGGGATTGATTTTTATTGTACGTGGTATGTGCTATTGTTTCGATCGTAAATTGGGACTAGAACTCAGTAAATTGTATCTGTTTCACACGCCATGCGGGGGTTCTACTTTGATTTGGATCATCTCTTATTTATCACGTATAGGGCGAAGGGTCTCTCTTTTATCTCTTGTTTTATATAAATATGAGTGGATATTCTATAGGCGGAGATTAAAAAATAATTTTCTATTACTAACGTGCATGTCGATTTCTTTTTCGACTGCGAGAAACTATATAGATCAATTGTCGAGCTTTTCTTTATTTTGCAGAGATAATGGGAAAACATTTAAATTTCCTTATGCGGAATACCAAGTTTTTTATGCGGAATACCAAGTTTTTTTTGCACAATTCTTCAGCGCCCCCCAGCTACTTAAGGGACATGCAATATTAGGTACAGCAGTAGCAGTGACGAATAACAGTGTCAGTGTCAACCACTCACTGAACAATTAATATCTCATATATATAAAATAAATTGTGAGGACTGGATATAGAAAATAAATGGTGAGGATATAGAAAATAAAATGTTTTTTATAAATGGAATTATTTCACATCAGAGTTTGATGAGTCAATTGAAAATTAGATAGAAGATTTTTAAGAAATTAGGAAATTGTTTTTCAATTTATGGAAAATAGAAATATTCTACACAAATTTTTGTTAAAATTGCGAAGTCAACACATTTTAACCGTGAAGCAAATGTTATAGTCCTTGCCAAGGCAAAGACTAATAAAAGACCTATTTAACCTGACAAATTATAAAATTTCTTTTCTTATGTTACACACTTCGCTCAATTAAATTTCATAACTCTTGTATAGTGATGAATGGAAAAATGTATAATTCAACTTCTTCCTTTATCAAACATACTATTATAAATGGTTTAGTCCCCCCACCCAAAAAAAAGAATTTCCACCATTTCATTCCTTAAAATGTTTTTCATGGATACACAAGTTATGTAACATTCTCAAGATGACCCATTGTATGTATTCATATGTATTTTATTAGGTTAGTGAATTAGGATATGTTGGTCTTGCATGCTCATCTATATACATGTGTTTTTAGGTTTGAATATCTATGTTTATTTGTTTTGAGGCCAAAGTGTCTATGTGATTAAGGCTAGAGAAACTATGCATTGATAAGCTAGCAATCCTAACAATGTAATATGTAATTGCATCCATGTTAATAAAATACATCATTAAGCAACATAATATGTAATTACATCCATGTTAATAAAATACATCACTATTGTAGTTTGAGTTGGACACAAGAGATAGGGGGTCTCCACGAGAGGGAAAAGTGAGGGGTGTAATGAAGACATGATTTCTAGTCCAAATAAATATTATAATATTTCAAAAGTTACTTTATGGAATATAACCCAAAGATATAAAGGGCACGGTACAACCTAAATCATTTTTTGATGGTTTAACCTAAGTCTAAAAGTGAATGAACAAATAGTATAATTTAGTTCCAATGTTATGGTGGTGAATTCTATGGGTGACATTTGGAAAAAGACTTCATGCATACTCAATTCATGTTTTTTAGGGTAGTTGGAGATTCTCTCCACCATTCTATCATCATCTGACTGTCATTCCTTAATTATGTGTCACTAGGTCCTTGTTCGTTTATGCTAGAGATTGGGGGGAAGTGACCTTGGACTGTCGTTGATTCCTATGACATGGTAAAACATTGTGAATCCTAGGTGGTATTATGTTGACAATGTTTCTTGGATAAGTCCAGAGCCATAGAGGTGGAAGTAGTTGGGTATGATTGACCAGCATAAGGCCTTAAGGGGTGCCTAGAAGACATTTTAGGGCAGATGGAGCGCTTGAAGCTACAATACTCTGAGATTTCTTGGCTGGCTTGTGAAAGAAGCCCTCAAAGGGTAGTCGCATAACTCAAAGGACTACAAAGTCAAATAAAGGGGTGCATTACCTTGGGTTGTGAAGGTTAGGGGATGAGAGGCTATAGGTATGGAGGATGTTGAAGTTGGTACCTTGGCCTACTACTCATTTGGTATTGATTTCATGGCCATAATTTTATTTAGTTGAGTCTTCTCCCTAGTGGAGTCATAACGCTAGTGTATGGGTGACCTATTGCTAAAGGATTTAGAGCAGTGAGCCTTATTACTAGGTGTAATTTCTAGGATTTATAGTTAATCGGTGGACATTTACAAATGATAAGTGTTCTTGTGTCTCACATGCTGTTTATTTAGTGTAATTATTTATGTAAATTATAATGTTATATTAATGAGTGAATTGTACTTAATCTATATATGTCTAAGTTATTATGCAGTGTATGTCATGTTGTTAGACTTACATATTTGCATCACATGTAAGGTATCATTATTAGATAGTAAAGTTATGTATACAGTCAACATGAAGCTAACATACAATAAAATCATGTATATGGTTAATAGGGGTCGATGCACAATTAATTTATGTATATGGTCGATAGGATGTAGTGTTGTGTTTATGATTCATTGGTAAGTTTATCAATTGGACAGTGAGTTACAGTGACTTATGGAATAGATGCATGGTTGGAAACAACTTAAGAAGGAAAAAGTCTAGTATCGAAGTAGAAAAAATGAGATTACTGAAGCACCCCCATACTCTTAATAATAGATGTTGGGTACTGGATATGCTACAAGTTACGTTTAATTTAGTGGGTCACCACAAGACTTGGAATTTGACATCTCATTCATTTGTCACATAAAATTTTTATGACAGTTAAATGCTTTCTTTGCATTTTCATTTTAAGTTTTATGTAAATTCTTAAATATTAATTTTTTTTAATTTAGAAATGAGTCTTAAATGTCAAATAATGTAGAATTTTATTAAAAATGAGTAATCTTAACATAATTAAATTATCCATCATTCTATAATTACAAATTAATTATCCAAAACAACGCACATTATAAAATATCCTTTCATTGGCTTCAAATCTATACCATCTCTACTAACTAATATGTATATAGGATGAGGCAATTTGCTACCTCAGTGCGGTTTGAATTCTCAAAAAAAAAACTCCTTGCTAACTCAAATGTGATTAATCTCTTTTATTTCTAGAGCATTTGTCCATATATAGAAAAACAGCATTGTGTTCTCATCCTAAATGCTCAAACCACATGATCCAAAGGGAAAAGAACTACATAAGTATCAATCATAATGATAGCTATTAAACTTATTATGAGTTTATTGGGAATATTAACATCATATATGTCCTTGTATTTGTTGATATTTTGACTTTTTTATTAATAATCAATATATACAGAGAAATTTTGTTGATATTTTGACTTTTTATTAATTATTAGTATATACAAAAACAAATTTGATATTTGATGTTAACTAAGAAATGTCAAATTCATTTAAACTTAAAATAATATTATATAGCTTTGTTAGAAATTTTTATTTTTAAAAGGGATGTAAAAATAAATTTAATACAATTAAAAATTATAATGCTTACTAAATCACATGTGGAAAAATATTATCTTTAAAATAAATTATGAACCAGAATAAAATCAAAACAATACCAGGCTAGATTCCACGTCGAGCTTTGTGCATAGGGAAAAAGGGTAATCTTATATTATCAATTTAATTTTATTTAATGATTTTTTTTAATATAATTTTTTGGAAGTTTTTATAGTGGGTTTTTATGATCTAATTTCTCTAAAATTTTGCAGGAATTTATTGAAATCACAAGTTTGATGGGTAGCCCTTGTACAATCCAAGCTCCCTAGGGCTTTTTCAGAGTGTTCAAATCCATACATAGTCAAAAAATCAATTTAAATAACACAAATCAAAATTTCACCTCAAAATTGGGATTCAAGCACCTGAAAGTCCAAAAAACCTCACTAGAAACAACTCCTTTATTTAATACTTGGTCAATGAAACAAATTTGGCCATGAGTATATGCCACCTAAAAGCTAACAAGTTAGCTTTTCAGAACTCAGAATGTAAAATGTATTGTTTTTTTTTTTAAATATTAAATTTTTTTTATGTAATTTTAATGAAATTTAGTCCAATTTTTTTTTTTAATTGAGTTACAACTATAAAACTTTAAAATTTCATATATCTCCATTTACAGCTTACAAAAATAAGTTAAACATTCTCTTAATCAATCTAGAGATATTAAATTCTACCAAAAAAAGAATGGCCAGCATTACAAAGGCCTTGAATTTGTTCCAATGAATATTTTGTAACATTTTAAACTTATTTGACCATGATGAAAATTCTCTTCATAAATTTTAATGTGAAATTTAAATTCAAAATTCTCCTCAAATTTTAATGAGAAATTTAAATTCTATTGAGCAACAGAGACTAATTTAGACCATCTGGTTAGTTATAATACTTAGTTTTTTTTTTTGTCATTTATAGTTAAAAACGAAATATAGAGAATAATTGTCATAGTAGTATTTTCTCACAGCATACAGGTGACATCTAATTTATAAAAATATATTTAGATGGTATAGAATTAAATTAGTGAGTTATTGTGGATAGAAAAATTTTATAATTACTTATAAATATATTCTATGCTGATAAATTTATATAAAACAGAAAAAAATGCATGAAAAATAAATAACAATTCTGAAATTTGATAAATTTATATAAAACAAAAAAATGCATGAAAAATAAATAACAATTCTGAAATTTGCATTTGACATTTGAAATTCCAAAACTGATCATAATCATCTCTGGCCCATGTAAACATATTTATTGTCTGCAGGTAAATATATTTAAAGCGAGCCGAACGAGTTTGCATTATTGCATATCACTTCCAGAGCTTTAATGCAGTGAATCTGCGTATGCTCACTTGGCTTGCTGTGATGGTATAATACGGCCCTGCACAGAAAGAAACAAATTTATGGAAATGGGCGACCGAGTTTGATTGGAAAATGATCAATCTGCCACTCAGCTGAATTGTTCTCTGTAAAGCATATGACAAGTAGACGGAAGTTGTACGTGTGGAAGTAATTGAAGGGTGATGAAGGCAGCCTGGTATTTGTAGGTAGTCTGGAGATTATTATGATAAAGGAACGTGCGGTAGTCTGGAGACTTGCAAGAATGGGAGGAGCGGTAGGGTAATGTGTATGTAGAATTTTGATGATTAAATTATTAAAAATGGAGTTGTTTTTAGTCTTAATTTTTTTAATTTTTTGGTGGGCTGAAAAATTTTGGTGAAATTTTGATTTGTATTTTTAAACTGGGTTTTTGATTATATATGGATTCAACACCATGAAAAACTCAAGGCATTTCGATTGTGCAGGGATTACCTATTAAACTTGTGATTTCAATAAATTCTTGTCAGATTTTAGAGAAATTACATTGGAAAAACTAGTAAAAATTCTCACTAAAAACAACTAAGTTAAAAAATTCTTATATGCTTAAAATGTTTTCATTTAGAAAAAATGGAAATTTAAACATGATTCTAATAAAATCTAGTGAAAATTGTTAGAAATCCAAATTATAACTATCAAGTTTTTAGGATGATTTCATAATTTCTAACATTGTAATCCTATTGAATTGAGAGATTGGACTACTGACCTAGTCGTTGCTCTGCATCCCTTTGGCTCGGCTCTGGTTGCTTCGGCGGACTCTGCAGCCTCTTGGAGCATGCGTTCCGGTCCTCCTGCTGTGCGGAGTTTCCCTGAGTGGCGCCCTCGTCTCCCTGCGCAGCGTTTTGAGTATCCGCTTGAGCTGCTGGGCTCCTTTCCGTTCTTTCTTCTGAGATGTCTTGAGGGGTCCGGATTTGATAGTTGAATGTTGTTGTAATGGAGCCTCCCCGTCCTCCTCCCCCTTCTGATGCTGAAGCTTTTCTCAAACTCCTGGAATCCATGCCGAAGAAGAAAGTTTCGGAGGCCGCGAAGTTCGTGAAACGTTTGGATGACATCCCTGAGATTTCGCTCCCCCCTGAGGGTCCGATCCAGGTAGCCCTTTCTCTAGCTGAGAGAGGATTGGTTGGTCAGTTCTTGGGCCTCTGGCCCTCCCCTAAATCCATGGAGAGCTGGGTTGCCAGGGATTGAGCTCCATTGATCAAAAATGGCGTCACATCATATTTTCTAGGGAAGGGATTCTTTATGTTTGAATTCTCTGACAAGGAAGATAAGGATCTGATATTCCGAAACGGTCCCTATTTCATGGGTCTTCAGGGTTTATACCTCAACAAGTGGACGCCAGATTTTGATCCATCAATTGACGTTCCTACAGCCGTTCCTGTGTGGGTTAGGCTGCCCAATCTGCCAGTGCATTGTTGGAATTGGGAGTCCCTAAAGCATATCGGAAACACATTGGGCAAGTTCATCGATCAAGCAAATAACAAAGATCAATATGACTGTGCTAGAATCTGCGTTGAAGTTGACCTGGAGGTTGGCCTGCCCAAGGCAGTAAAGATCAAGGTTGGAAGTTGGTCTCACGTTCAAAAGCTGGATTATGAGCAGCTTCCATTCAAATGCAGGAAATGCCAGGTTTATGGGCATTTTGCTCGAAACTGTCCAAAGAATAGTGAAATGTAGAAAGACAAGGATGAAGGATGGACTCAGGTTAAAAGGTCCAAAAACGCCGATAAAGCCACTCGAACGGGCAATACAAATGGCATTGGCCCTCAGGCAGCCCCTAGAAACCAAACCTCCAACATGGAAGAGCAAGGAAACAAATTCGCTCAGTTAAGCTCTGCGATAGAAGACATCCAAGAACCAGAGGTGCAGAGGGAAGGATCCACCCCCAAGGAGTCCCCCTCGGGACCAAAACAAGTGGAAAACAATGAGGACAGATCAAAAGAGATCCACATCGAAGAGACAGAGGATGTGCAAGGCTCAGAGGAATCAGAAGAAGAAGGCAAAATAGGGGCTTCGCAGACCTCGGCCAAAAGATCACTGAGACACTGAAAATCAGCTCGGGAAAAAAGAGAGCAAGAGACTTACAAAGATAAACTCCAGGGAAGTCAACCAACCCTCGAGAAACTCTTGGAAAATACTCCAAAGAAGAACAGAAATCAGTCTCAGAGCTCTAGGGGAGCTCACCATCCAAAATGCAAGTAATGAAGATCATCCCCTGGAATTGTAGGGGTATGGGGAGCAGATCTAAAGAAGAAGACACAAGATGCGTGATTAGAACCAAATCTCCCAATCTACTCCTCTTCTAGGAGACTAAAATGGAGGATTATGCCTTCTTACAGATCGGAAAAAAGTTGTGGAAGAAAAGTGAAGGACAAGCTGTCTTAGCTCGAGGTGCTTCAGGTGGACTGGGCACTATTTGGAATGTAAACAAATTCAAAAAGATCAGAGAAGTAAAAAACACCCACTGGTTGTACACAAAGCTGCAGCACTTAAAATCAGGTATGATACTCTCCCTCTTTAATGTGTATGCCCCTGTTAGCGCAGGAGAGAAAAAGCTCTCCTAGGACTCCATCAGAAATCTGGCAGATTCTGAAGATTTCGCTAACATAATAATAGCAGGGGATTTTAATCTCACCTTATCCCTGTCAGAAAAACATGGAGGAAGCACTGTTAGGGATCAGGCGCGGGAATGGGTCGAAGACTTGCTCCAAGACTGGGACATGATAGAAATAAAGCCATCGTCCGGGAAATACACATGGACAAACAAAAGAATCGGCCCGGGCCATATCGCTTCAAGGTTATACAGGTTCCTTGTTCAAAGTTCTTTTCTTCTTCATGGTCTAGAGTCTAGAATGCATATCCTTCCTTGTTGTGCTTCCGATCATCGCCCCATTAACCTGGAATTGCTGGCTCATATGGACCAAGGTCCCATTCCATTTAAATTCAACTCCCATTGAGTTAAGGAACAGTCATTCCTGCCTCTGATAAAAGAAACCTGGAAGTTTGCAGTCAAAGGCTCAACCTTCTTCGTATGGGAGGAGAAACTTAGGAGAGTTAAAGCAGCTCTAAAATCTTGGGTTAAAACCTTACCAAATCCTGTTGTGGAAAGAAAAATTATTCAGGAACGACTTGAGATGCATCACCAGGTTTCGAAAAATGTCGAGATCATAAAAGAAACTCTTGACAAGGAGGTTAATTTATAGCACATGCTCCTTAAGGCCAGCTTAGCAGAGGAAGAGTATTGAAGACTGAAATCCCGCAGTCTCTGGCTCAAGGAAGGAGACAGAAACACTTCTTTCTTCCATAAGCAAGCTCATGCCCGTAAATGTCTCAACTCCATCTCTGAAATCAAAGTAGAGGCCAACACGCATAGAGATATCCGAAGCATAAAGAACGCTGCCTTCACTCATTTCAAAAATTTCTACAGTGAAGAAGAGGCCTTGGGACATGTTTCTACCCTTGTGAACGAGGTGCCCTCCCTGATTACTGCCAGTAAGAATCAATTCCTGGAAGCAGAGATCTCTAACAATGAAATAAAAAGCACCCTCTTCGCCATGGAACCGAACAAGGCCCCAAGTCCCGATAGTTTCATTGCCATGTTCCTATAGTCCTGCTAGCAAATTGTGGAGAAAGACCTAAGTAGAATGGTTCGAAAATCTCAGGAATGCCATAAAATTGGGGGAAGCACAAATTCGACATTTCTGGCCCTCATTCCCAAGGATAAAGGAGCCAACACCTTCAGTTGGTTCCGTCCTATCTCCCTTTGTAACATAGGCTATAAGCTGATAACGAAATTTATAGCCAACAAATTAAAGATCATTCTCCCAGACATCATTCCTGCAAATCAGGGAGGTTTTATACAGGGAAGACAGATTGTGGATAACTTTATCCTGGTCCAAGAGGCGATTCATTCTAGCATGGCTCGCAAAGAGAAAGGCATGGTTGTCAAGTTAGATCTTGAAAACGCATTCGACAGAGTGAGGCATAGCTTTCTGACGGAGGTCCTGCACAAATTCGGGTTTGGATCCAAATTTATCAACTGGATTAAGGCTTGCATCAGTGAGCCATGGATAGCTCCTCTAGTGAATGGAAGGGCCATGGATTTCTTCAAAGCTTCTCATGGATTGAGGCAAGGGTGCCCCCTATCCCCTTTGCTCTTTGTCCTTCAAGCTTCTGTCCTTAGCTTCCTTCTGAATAAAAAACAACAGAATCAAGAATTAATGGGCCTAAACATTGCGAGAGGAGTTAACAACATAAATCATGCGCTATTTGCAGATGATTCCCTCTTGCTAGGTGTTGCCTCTGTGTCCTCAGCTAAAAGATTCAAGGATGCGGTTGATGACTTTTGTGAAGACTCAGGAAGCAGCTTCAATAAAGGCAAATGCCACATCTACTACTGGAATACTCCCGCTTCCGCACTGCAAGCCATCTCCAGTTGCTTAGGTTTCGTGGCCTCCTCATCATGGTCTTCCTTCAAGTATCTGGGACTCCCTATTTCTCAAAAAAGAGTTGTCAGCAGAGATTGGTTGCCCCTGCTGGAAAAGTTTGAATCTAAGATCCATTCTTGGGGATTTAACTGGCTAAATCTGGCAGGAAAGTCAGTGCTTATAAAAGCAGTCCTAAACAGCCTCCCCATCTATCAGTTTGCAGTGATGTTGGCTCCAGTTGGAATTATGAAGAAAATGGAGGAACATATAACAAACTGGAAGGTGGATTGAATTTTAAGAATATTTGCTCACAGAACATCGCGTTGGGAGCAAAGCTGATCTAGAGGATTATTGCCCCAAATCTAGGGTGGGCTCAGATCGCTTGTGGAAAAAATACTTTCGTGGGTAGAGGAAAAGGTGCCTGGATCATCCCATAGCAAACTCAAGCTCGTTAATTCAAAAGCTCTGTGCAAAATCTTCCTCTTTAATTAGTCAACATGCACATTAGATCCCCGGTAATGGCAAACAAATCAGAATCTGTGAGGATCGTATAATGGGCTGTAATCCTCTGGCTGAAGATCGTTCCCTGGCATTGTTGAATGATTGGATGTATAGAGCAGGTTATATCACTCTATGGGATATTTCCAACTGGGAGAATGGGAACTGGCACAGCTAGATCAACTTTGAGGTGCCTCAGGTCTTGTCAAATGAATATGCAACCCTCATAGAACTCTTAAATGGCAAGGCTCCTTTGAACAGCAGGAAGCTTGATTCCCGTGGCTGGGGCCCAATCCCTGGGCGATACTCTATTTCTTAGGGCTACAGGCAGATCCTTGTGCATCCCCACGTTCCCCCAGACCCGAAACCATGGCAAGGAGTTTGGTCACAGTACTCGATTCCTAAAATCGACTATTTCTGCTAGCTTCTACGCCATCAGAGAATCCTGACTGAAGATAGATTAAAGAAAAGAGGCTATCTTGGCCCCTCTCGATGCGTGTTGTGCGGAGTTAACACAGAAACTGTTGCTCATCTGATGCTCAATTGCAAATTCGTATCAGATCTCTGGAATGAGGCCTTAGGCCCTTGGAGTTTAGATTTCGTCCTCCCCAATAGCATCCCCGAATTGTTCTCGAATTAGAAGTGTTCGTATCCAGGAGGTCCTCCTCAGAACGCGCATGTCAAAGTGGCCTAGTGTATCCTTCCTAAATTAATATGCTGGCACACTTGGCTTGAAAGAAATCAGAGGATTTTCAGAGATAAGAAAAGAGATTACAGGCTCGTTTGGGTCAAAATCAAAAGTCAGTTAAAGGAGTGTGTAGGCGATCAGCTGGACGGGGCAAGCCTGAGAGACCATGATGCAGCCTGGAGTGATACTCTAGACCTCCGCTTCATTGAAATTGCCAGGTCTCCCGCGCCTCTTAAAGATTGGCAAATTAGACTTAATGCTTCAGACTTCTTGGCTCTTTGCACAAAGCAAGTTCACAACATTCTCTTCTTTGATGGGGCAGCTAAGGGTAATCCGGGCACTTCCGGAGCTGGTGGAGTTGTTAATAGAGCTGATGGCAGAACTGTCCTTAGATATGCCTGGGGAGTGGGCTACAATACCAGCATCCAAGCCGAAGCCCTGGCCCTTCTCCAAGGTCTGAAGCAACTTAAATCTCTCAGTGTAAATGATGCAATAGTGATGGGAGACTTTCAATCTATCATAAAAACCATTGTAGACAGCTCCTCCCCTTCAGATTTAAGACTGTTCAAATTGATAATCAGAATAAGAACTTTGTCAAATTCCTTTCAAAGTTTGAAATTCTTCCATGTCAAGAGAGACAATAACAAAGACGTTGACGTTGAAGCAAATAAAGTTGTGCTCCTCCCCCGGAGTCATTCTCAGAGATGGAGAAGAAGGTTGGGATTCCATTCCTTAACAAGCTGGTGATCTATGTTTTACTGTCATATACTGGAGCAGTTTGTCTGTTTGTTTAAAATGGGAAAAATAGAGGCGGTTCCCCGAAAAATAGCTTGTAGAAACCTATGGCGTAGTAAAGAAAAAGTCACTCCAATCCTGGCCAAGGAGATCTCTAGAATATGGTCAATAGTTTGTAATCAGCATTGCCGCAGTTTGGCTAGAAATTAATATAGCACTCTAACCGTTTCTGTAAAAAAAAAAAAATACCAAAAAAAACAAATATTTTTAATAGTGTTAGAATTTTTTTCACTATTAAAAAAATAATTCAAACACTTTTACAGTAATATTAAGAAAAAATTCAGATTACAACCAGTAAAAATGTGACCTCTTTAAATAAAACCATTATTTTTGAAGTAGATTCTAACTAACAAAATTATAGCTTCCTTAACCAAAACCATTATTTTTGAATTACAGTTTTATAACCATTTTACATAATTAATCAAATCCTCACAAACTCTCACACCCAAAAAACAATCCGTATGGATACCTGTTTTATAACAAGTAGAATCTAACTGCCTCATAAATCCTCTCACAACAAATTTAGGATGCATTAACTCTCTCCCAACAACCTGGAGTTAATCTAGCAACAAATTCCTATTGTTGTCACCTACTGAAATTTTTTGCCTATTTTACATAAAACAGAAAATCTCGACAAAAGTTATAGAAATTGACGTGTGTTTCAAATTCATATCCTAGCTATGTGTGATTGAAAACAATCCTCACGCAATCCAAGCTATGGTTTTTTTTATCGTTTTCTGATTGAAGCACCGTGGAAAAGAAAAATAGGACTTTTGCGAGAAACTATGTGATTTGTAAATGGTGTCAGAAGGCAATTATGGTTTCTGGGAAGCACTAATTTGAACTCTAAAGAATCTCGCCAACGGATTCCAATTTCCAAATACGAAGACAGCTTGGGCTTTGCCTGCATTGTTGGATCCTGTTATTTGAATAGGACAGTGACTTATATTTTAATATTACAATATCTCCCCCAGAGTAAGTCATAAAGCACTTTTCTACCCTGCGGCAATGAAACAGACAATTTGTTTTTATTGTTATCGAACGTATTGTTTTTTAAACTTAATTATAAGAGTTCTTTTAACGCTATATTTTTGAGAAAATTTTCTTCCAATATCCCCAATAATATAACTAATATCTCTAGTCCAACCTTTTCTGACACTTAAATGAGTCTATTGATGTTTGAAGCACTAATTGCAAGCATCACATTCTTGATGTTGATGTTAATTAGCTTGCACATTAAGTATTGATCATACTTTTAAGAAATACTTTTAAGTTTCTTCAGAAATAGTATATTACTAGGTGCCATATCGATATAACATACAACTTCACAATTATTCAAGAAGAAAATAAGTGTTCCAATCTTCAATAATTATTTTTTCTCACTATAATTTTAATTTAATTGGTAATAATAATTTATTATATTTAAAAATGGACTTCTAAGTTGTTATTGTTGTTTGGAGAAATATATTCTACAATTTATTTTAAAGTAGATGTGTAGGTGTAATTTAAGCATGTAAACAATTTTAAATATAGACTTAGTTAAAAAATAGTTAGGGTGAATGCAAACATTTAAATGTTGGATCAATTAATAATAAAATGCAAAAATAATATAAATAATAAAATTCAATTTGTTATACTTTGATTTTGGTATTAACTTGTGAATAGACTTCGTTATTGTTACAATACAATACTCTCGGCCAATACCATAGCTTATCAATACTTTATGCCCAAAAACTATAACTTATTTCACAACTAAAATATTATATAACAATGACAAGATTCTTAACCATGGATATTCACCACATTACTGTGGATATTATTAACTTGTATGAATTAAGCTTGGTTACAATACCATGGGCTAATTCCATGGCTTATCAATACCACATGCCCAAAAAAGCATAACTTATTTCACAATAAGAATATTTTATAGCAATATGAAAATATTCTTAACCATAGATATTCACCCCCACTTTGTCATAAATATTATTAACTTGTAAATAGTCTTTGTTACAATACCATGGGTCTATACCATGGCTTATCAATACCACATGTCCAAAAAAAAAAACTTATTTCACAATCAAAATATTTTATCACAATATGACAAGATTCTTAACCATGGATATTAACCCCACATTACGGTGGATATTATTAATTTGTAAAAATTAAATTTTGTTACAATAACATGAGTCAATACCATTGCTTATCAATATCACATGGCCAAAAACACAACCTATTTCGCAATCAAAATATTTTATAACAATATGAAAAGATTCTTAACCATGGATATTCACCCCCACTTTACAATGGATATTATTAAAATAGGCTTTGTTACAACACCATGGGCCTATTCCATGTGAAGTGAAACAAGAATGTTGCAACTCCTAAGGCTACCAACTTAAATTATCAACCTCCGGTTCATACAAACTTAAGAGGTGTCGACATTGTATGTGCAACATGTAATGTGTCCTCCTTTCGTTGATCTAATGAAGTGAATGTCATAAAAGATAACCTACACTAGTTGCAGAAATAAACCATGCTACTCTAATTGCAAACAAATCAAATCAATTATTCTACTTGCAAAATGGAAATCATTAATTTAATTGAAAATTGCTTGAAAAAAAAAAATTAATCTACAACACATAACTAGGAAATTCAGAAGCTAAGTCCACTTCACTTGCATTTAATAGTTTCAAATGTGAAATTTGCTTCCTAGCTCTATTTTTTGTTTTGTGCTTGTAGTGGAGGAAGGAGGGGTTTAAAGTGGTCCTTAGGTCTTTTTAATCATGTAGTTAGAGCCTAGGGGTCATTATTCATCTACACTAAGTCAAATTTGATAAAAAATGGTGAAGAAAAGTGATGCTACAGGTTTGCTACATGCAATTGCTATAGGATGTCTGTGATGCTACAAGAGTGAGAATCTTGCTAAATGCCCAAGTAAATCAAATTCAACTAGAATGGAAAATAAAATCTATTAAGTAAGATGTCTTAATTCTCCACTCCAAGTGGAATCACTCCAAAATACCTCTGTTAACACATGATAAAGAATAACATAAAATTATTACTCTAAAAACTGGAAAGTGCATAACCTAATCAAGTGAAAATGAAATGGGGTAAATTTTGTTATTAACTTGAATACTTTTATGACCTAATACACGTGGAATCAACTCAAATGAAGCTCATTAACATGTTCTAAAAAATAGCAGAAAATTACTACTATTTTTCTACAAGGGACTTCCAGAAATTTTATATTTGTAAACTAGTAAACCAATCCAAGTAGCTCAATGATGAAGACGACTTTTCAACATTGTTCTAAGGATGCATCATGATTTTTAATTTGTAAATAACCTGCAAAATAGCTTACTTTAATCATTTAACCTATTCCTGCAGCAAAAGAAACATCAATACTAAATGCAAAAATAGGAAAAATAAGAATAAGAGATGCATGTGAATAAGAAGTGAAAAGAAGAAATCAAATTATACAAAAGGGCTTTGAGGTTCCTGGGATGGCCAAGTCCAAGAATAATCAGATTCCTATGAAGGAGACCAAGCTTTAGAAAATAAAAATGGCACCAATATTCATTATTTGAATCAATCCAAGTACATCCTTGCTAGAAATGAAAGTGGAACATCAAAAATACAAGTTTTCTCCACAAGAGCACTAAGAAATGCATTCCTCTAGAGGAAAATTTGAATTTGTTCTTATACAAAATGATGAGGAATCATTCTCCTTGAAAGGAGGAAGCTTTCCCCTCCAAGGCCCTTCAAATAGTGGATCTGGTTCCCAACACTAAGAATATGCATTAAATGACAGGGAACAAATTCCTAGATTTTCTCAATCATTGGAGCTCCATAAGTTTTCAATAATTTCATGATATTTTGTTCATTTATTATTCAATCTTGATCCTCCTGTAATAGGGATCAAGTCCCTAGATCATATCTTCCTCCAAATATTCATAATATGCCCAATATTCTCACAATATTCTTCAAAAATAAATAGTATTAGGCACATAATATGCAATCATCTCTAAACCTTCCTAAGAACATATTAAAAAAAAAAAAAAAAAAAAAAACATTATTAATCATAGAAGGAGAGTTTAATATAGCCTTAAAGTGCCTAAGAAAAGTTAGATGGTCCTTAATTTGCGTCTAAGTTAGAGGCCCATCACCATGGATTATCAATACCACACGCCAAAAACCATAACTTATTTCGCAATAAAATTATTTCATTTTAATTTAATTTAACATTTTTAATTGAAACTAAAAGGAAAAAGTTTATAATTAGTTTTGAGATATATTTAAACTTTCTATCTTCATGACTATTAAAATTATACCCATAGAAATTAAATTAAGGTTTTAATGCAATTAAAAACTATAAATTTTTTTATATTTAAAGATGTGAAATTTATATAATATAAATAGTGCTAGTAAGCACCAACATAGATTCATCTTAACTAAGGATCAAAGTGATGAAAGAAAACAAAGTGATGGGGAGAGAGCGAGGTCGGAGAGAGAGAAGAGAGAGGAGGGGAGAGAGAGAGATGGATTTGGAGGGGAAAGAGAGAGACTAAAGGACAAAGACATGGAGAGATAGAGGTGGAGAGAGAGAGGAGTGATAGGGAGAGATGGAGAAAGAGTGAAGGAGAAAGGAGAGGAGGGAAGAGAGAGAAAAGGGGAGAAGGGGAAGGCAGAGATCTAGGGAGGAAAAGGGAGGGATAATATATATTATATATATATATATATAATATTATATATATATATATATTGGAGAGAATGTGTGTATGTTTGGGGGGTGAGATAAAGAGAGGGAATACGAAAGAGACATATAGATACACATATAGATATTATATGGTGATGGGACCAGCCCTCTCAACCCTTACAGTCAATCAATAATAAATTTATGATTGATAAAAAGAAATAATGTAAACAGTCATATGGGTTGATTGCACAATTAAAAGGTGTGTATTGTGGTTGGTGTGAGGGGATACTTGTCCCTGCTTCAAACTCCACTCTCCTGCGCTTTGCTTACACCCCAAACTCTCGTTCACTATGGCATTTTGACACTGTGGTTCTCTGATGTTTGTTGTGAGGGTTTGTCGACTGTTACTCTGTGCTTGCAAGGGTTATGGCTATGGTACCCGATCTATGCTCGGCCATGGACCCTTCTACCTGGAGGTTTGGTAACTCTGTCAACAACTCCTTGTCTGCTGATTGTTTGGCCTCACCTGGGTGTCGTGCTGGTTGTTTCGTTGACTATTGTGGAGAGTTTCTTTCGTTCTTCAGCTATTGTAGCTTACCATCTCGTGGGTGTTGTTCCTGTTACTATTGTCTCGGCTTTCTCTGTGTGCATTTGCTGTTTGGATGTTTGGTTGCTCGCATGGTCGTTTCTCTTGCTAACTAGTTGTTATATTTTTATGGTTCACAGGTTGCGGTCACAAGGGACCGGGTCCTCAGCTCTGCTCGTCACTGAGAAAGGTAAGCCCTATGGTCCAATCTTTAGCTCCTCCTTGCATTTTTTCTTCCTTACTAAGGGCAGTCACTCCTTGTGAGCAGGGACTCCCTCTTGTGGTTGCAACCTGGTTATGGATTCTTCTCTCTAGTGCCGTCCACTCTTCTAGTAAGCCTTCAAACCCTCACCCTCTCTACTTCATGATTCTTCTGTTTAGTTGGATTTTTGTCTATAGGTGGGTTGTGGCTCTGGCTACTTGTTTCTGCGCTTGTTGCTACCTAGTGAAATCGATAGGGTCGCTCCTTGATATTGACCTGTGTTATCTTTTTTTGTTTCACGGCTCCAACATTCTTGTTGTCTAGTAGTTGGTTAGGTTTTTAAGAGCCTCGGCTCCTTTGTTCCTCATTTTCTATTGGGTTGCCTTTGGGCTTTAACCCTTCTGTATAATTTATGTTTGCAACAGTTATGGAGTTGTTATGGGTTATCACACCCTAGGTTTGTTGTCGGTTGTCTTATGTATGGGCTTGCCCAGTCTTAACAGTTGTTGGTTTAATATTCTATAACTTATTTTCATGTAAAGATTGTTACTTAGATAAGGAAAAAAAAACTTTATATGCTTGTGGGTTACCTGTGTATGTAATGTGATTATTTTAATGCCGATACTGTTAATATTTCGAGGGTTTCTCCATATTGTTTGTCTACTCTTCGTATGTTTGAAACTCGTTGCTGGCTGGAACTGTGAATTCAGCTCTCTATTATTATGATGTCTTCAGTTGCTGCTTGAACTATCCTCGACACACTCTGTTTGTCTGGATGACTATTAGGAAAGAAATGCTAGAACATGAAATGCACTCTTATGATTTGTCAATACACACAGTATTTAATGGAAAGAGATAATAGTTAACTGCTAATGGATTTAGATGTTTGTAACAGAAAATTTCTTTTTGTCTTCTATTCTATACCTCATGAAATCGAACCCATCAGAATTTTGGTGTATTTTCTTTTAAGCTATTTTGAAACAATTTCTCACAACTATTGGCAGTTACATATATAGTTGCATGGTTATGATAACTGTTCTTTTTTTATCCTTTTGTAATTTTACGAAAGACAACTAATTAAATAAAACAAAAGAACAAGTTGGCTGGAACAGCCTCCAAC
This sequence comes from Pinus taeda, assembly GCA_000404065.3. Lineage (NCBI taxonomy): Eukaryota > Viridiplantae > Streptophyta > Pinopsida > Pinales > Pinaceae > Pinus > Pinus taeda. The sequence goes on along the minus strand of APFE031263701.1, from coordinate 210,644 downwards.
TAATCATAATGTTCCTAAATGCTATTTGACTAATAAAATGAAAATGAAAGGCCCTAAATGTTTTTTAACTAATAAATGGAAATGAAAACTAAAAGGTTACTGTGAACCTGTCTGTCTTAGCTAAGACCAAATACCCCAACCATGATATCCTCAGCTGGATGCTCCTGCATCAGGCTCCTAGGGTAATAAAAGTTCATGGCTCCGGTCCATGAGCTCCTTAACTGAATACCTTGCACGGTGTATTTTTCCTCTGTCAAGCTAGGAACTGTCCTCGATGGGATGGTTCTTCCACTTGACAAGGTACTATAGGTACTCCTTCCTTTGAATCTGCATGGCCACCTAAGTATTGAGGATTCCCTCGATCTCAAGGGGTTGAGATGAAGGCATTTGCCTCATCCATGAGTTACTTCCTTCCTGGGTGTCCTGTTTTGGCCATACTGAATTGTCGTGTTCTAGACTGGCAGTGTATGGAAACAAATCTTCCACGTTGAAAATGGGTGATATGCTTATCCTTGGAGGCAGTTGTAATTCATAAGCATTGGCAGAGAATTTACACAGAATTTTGCATGGGCCAATCTTCTTATACTTTAGTTTGTTGTATTCACCCTTAGGGGACTGTTCTCTGCACAAATGTGCGAGGACTTCATCCCCCACATTAAATTGTGCCTCTCGCCATTTCAGATGTACCGAATGCTTATACTTTTTAACTGTTGTCCTGCAATTTCGACTTTACCTGCTCGTGTAGGTCATTCATTGCTTTGGCAAAATCTTCCCCATCAACACTTCGTCTTTCCAGTTGTACTAGATCCCGTAACTCATGCACTTTGCAAGGATTCATGCCATACAGGATCTAAAAAGAATTGTATCTCGTTTTGTGATTTGGTGAATCGTTGTAAATGAACTCTGCCTGGGTAAGTACACAATCCCACATTCGTGAATTTTCTTCGATCAAGCTTCATAGCTAGTTTCCCAAGGTCCTATTCACCACCTTTATCTGCCCATTAGTCTATGGGTGCTAAGCGGAGTTGAAACTCAACTGTGTGTCCAACTTCTTCCACAAGGTGCGCCAGAAATGTCCTGTAAATTTCACATTCCTGTTGGAAACAATAGACTTAGGCAGGTCATGCAGCCTGACTATCTCCATGAAAAACAGGTGTGCTACATGAGTGGCATCACTAGTTTTTTTACAAGGGATAAAATGTGCCATCTTTGAGAACCGATTTACTACCACCATCACAGAGTCATAACCTCGTTGCGTTCTAGGCAGACCCAAGACAAAGTCCAAGCTGACTAAGTCCCACGGTCTACTCGGAATAGGCAGTGGTGTGTGTTATCACTCAGGTTGTTCCCTGCCTCCTGAAGGGAATATGGCCGAGGTAACCACTAACCAATCTTTTAGCTGTAGGTCCTAGCCTACCTGCAACCAGAGAGGGCTCTCTCTTTGTAATTTAGTTTTGTTTTGGAGTATTTTAGGCTAGTTATGATGCACAGGGTTTTGATTTAAGTTTGTTGGATGGCGATTTTAAGCAGAGCTAGGGTGTAAGTCTAAAATGGTCTGTTTCATTGGGCAATGGAGTCAATGATGGTGCACTGCTGGAAGTGTTTCTTGGGGAAATGGTAATGCTACAGAGAAGGATAGTCAATCTAGGAACAAATTTCAAGTCTGGAAATGATGGAATGAAGTCAGGGAATGAAAGGCAATCAAGAATCTTTCATTATGCTAGCAGAGGGAAAGTGTATGAATATTATCCAGGAGAAATTAAGAATTCCTAAGCAGTATTCAAAATGAAGGAATTAGTGCAAACATGAGTAGTTAAGAATTCATATTTATGACTAATTTTGAAGAAAACATGATGAATAACAAAGATTGAACACAGGGTGTATTTAAACAAATCCTGGGCTATTCTTCTTCTCTGTTACCAAGATTATGGAACATATGTGAAATTTGTAAACACAGAAAACATAATACACAGTTTAGAATAACTTATTGATCCATAGAATGACACAGGAATTCTGTAGCAAGTCCGAGAGCATCAAATCCACATCCAGACGATCATCAACAGTGAACTTCAACAGCTTTTGTATTAAAATAGTCTAATAGTTTACAGCATAGTCTAGAAAGAAAATCACCAACCCCTAATACATTATATGGGGAGGTATTTATACAAAAATGTGATACAAAATATCTTGCAGATAAGTCTTCATGCAATAAATTTCTTTACCAACTCTTCAAAAGAAGTAAATGAGGGAAATAAATGCTGCAGTAATTGTTGGTGTGCATAGCTGTTCAATTTGTCAGAGATATTTGACTTTCTGGACTGAATGAGATGGCAAGAGTTGCGTCTTTAATCTGTGGGTCCTGCGTTTTCTGTCTTGTTGTCCATACTTGGTCTTTTATTAATGAACTGCAGTCATAATTTGACCCTTTCCTTCTGCTATTTTTACTGTTTGACAGGTGGCCAGTGTATCCAAATTTGCTGACCTGTAGCTGATCAAAAGAGGGAAAAGGACCGAAATTACCTTGGTAAAATCTCCAGCATTGCCTGCCACCAATCCTCTGTAGGCAGTTGATGTCTTTGTATTTTAATCAGTGTTTCATCGGCTTCAGTGTATCTATAGAAATTGGGTGGAACCTCAAAAGGATGATTTATCTCATGTTCAATGTAAAACAGGTTTTCTAATTTGTCACAAAGACTCTGTCTAGAGGGAGGCCATGTTTCTTCTGAGGTACTTGAGGATGCTATAATCTGATTGGAAACATAGTTATTCATTCTAGTAATATAATGTTCGTAGGACAATAGTCTTCTAGTGCTAGTCAATAGGCTGGGTAATCCTCTGCTTTGCAATGCTGCCATTTTTAGTTTGAAGTCATTTATTTCTGCCTGCATTTCCTGGCACTTTCTTTCTAGAGTCTGCACAAAATTTCTCAGGGTCAGCACCTTTTTTACTGTCAGAATAGTATCTTTCCTGCTACTGATGTCTAATGCTGCCAACTCCTCTTTGGTATGAGTGTTCAGGAAGTGAATCATTTTATTGGCCTGCTTAGGCATATTTCCCAATGCTACTCTAGTCCTTTGAGTCTCAAATTGAGCTAGGCCTATCAATTCTATTTGTTCATGTATGGCCTGAATCGATCGCCATTGGTCAGTGATTGATTGGCCAATTTTGGCCCACAAAATCTTCTTGATTTCAGCTAAAGTTTTGTCTAAAGTAAGCTCTTTCTCTAAGGCCTTTATTTTGTTGTCCAAGGCTTTTATTTCTCTTTGTTTCTCAGCCACTTTCATCTTGAACTTGCCATAGCTTGCCTCCAGCTTGGCTAACTTTTCTTTGGCCTCTTTCACCTCTGTCACCTGAACTTCTAGCTCTTTGACTGCTTTCATCATTTCTTCCATACTCATGCTAGATTCTGATGCTGTTGTTGTTGTTGTAGTTGATGTAGTTGTTGTGGATGATGGAATGATAGGAGGGATTGTTGCTGCTTGTGTGGGAGGGACAGTGACAACAGTTGGAGCTGTTTGAGGTGGCTGGGAGGTCAACTCTCCTTCCTTGTCTTGCAATGCTCTCTCCAAATCTTCCTTCATCTGAATTATTCTTTGGTTCATCCTCATGAGCAGATCCATTGTATTCTCACCTTCTTTCTCTTGTACAATTTCTGCAGTTTGAGGGTGCAGAGTTGCAGGCAGCCTCAATTGTTTTTTGAGTGCAGCCATATCTTCCTCTTTTTTCTTTATGAGGTCCTAGATACCTTTAGCACCCTTCTTAGGATCATGTCCTAGTTCCACAATGATTTCCTCCAATGTCTTTATTCTGTTATCTTTGGCCGAGGAATACATTCTCTCCGAATCCAACTGAGTGTTTGTATTTTTCAATGATCCCTTCAATTGATGGGCTAGCATAGCCTTGTGTGCTAGAGTGGCATAGACCATTTCACCTGTTTGCTTGTGAATCTCTATTTGGTCCATTGGGTGTATGTCCTTGGAGAGGACCTCTAAGTTGGTCTTTATATAGTCTACAGCTGTCTGTGGCTATGGTATCTTAGGCTTAAAATGACTCAGAATCATCTTTTCCTCCTTAAAGTCATAAGCTGCCATTAATCTCTGCTGTTTGGAAGGTGTTGTCTTGAGGAATTGATCATATAGCTATACTCTTAACAACTCATTTTGAGCCTTGATTTCCATGAAAGTTACTTTAATCACGGGTGGTTGTTTGCTTTGCTGCCTTTAGGAGGACACCTCCATACCATGCTGCCTCTCTTGCTCTTGCTAGAATGAACTGGTAGGTTTTTGCTGGCTAGTTTCTCTCTCCCTCCTCGGACTCTCTATGACTTCTTCACTTATTTCCTCCTCAACTTGAGGATCAATTCTTTGCCTTTTGGCCTCTGGATGCTATGTTGAGCCACTAGCAGGTGTAGTTTCTTCCCTATCCCGCTTCTTGCCCCTTTCCTCATTGAGAGGAGTTTGTAATGCTGGTACCTGTGGTGCCTCTGTCTGCAGTGGAGGGGTTTGCCCTTGACTCTGCTCCTTTGAGGTAGTAGGCTGTTCTGTCACTGTTTCTTGTTCTGCATCCATTACCTCCTTGCCTTTTGTTGTACCTGTTACTAGTGTAGAACTTTCTTGGGCAGCTTGTGAAGCTGCAGCAGTTGATGTGCCTTCTCCAACTTGTTGTGGCAGTTTGAATGTCACCTGCTCACAAGAATCCAAGTCAAGAGTTTTTTCCAAATCTTTCACATTTTTCTCCATTATTTCTTCTTGGGTGAAATCTTTAACTAGTGTACCTTCCAGCCACTCCTGCTGGTTGGAAAATTGTTCTATTTGTGGGATTTTGCAATGTTCATAAGCTGACAGCCTGTATTTTATTTTTCTGGTATTGATAAAACCATCTGGGTCATAAGGTACCCACCAAAAACTCCTTTTCAATTTGACTTTCTCCCCCAATATTTGGTCAGCATCTTGCCAACCTTCTTTCTTGTTCATGACAAAGGGGCCTAGTTGGTCTTTGAATTTCAGGTGAGACTTTTTCTTGGCACTATGAAAATGAGCTAAATCTGAATTGATGAATTGCCTGTAATACTCCAAGGCAAATAGTCTCATTGGTACATATCTTGGTAGCCTGTAGGGACAGAGCTCACAGCCATAGATCCTAATGACAGTGTGATTCTGGTAGAAGGACCAGTCACCTATTTTGTAGTTCTTTGAAAGCTACAATATTTTCTGCATGTCATTGGATAGCCTAGCAGGAGGAGTTCTCTTCTGGAGACAAGAAACTGGATAGACAAATAGCTCGATGAACTCACAGTAAGAGTAGGGGGAATTGTGGACTTCATGAAAGACTGAGGTCCAGAAAATTACAGACCTCTTTTCTCCTTTAGAGTCCAATCTTTTGATGGGGCATTGGAAGTAGTCTGGCTGATAATACATGAATATATGGTAGATGTAAGAAGAGTATTTGAAGACTCCCTCCTTATCTAGTTTCACTAGTTGGTCATGTATCTTATTGGAGATGAATTTGGCATAATTGTACTTGACAGTAGGGGGTTGTCCTGGGCTATATGCAGACAATAGGACCAGAATAGTTTCATCAATGTGCTCACTTGTTTTGAAACCCAACACATAGGATATCATATCAACTAATAACTTGCCCACTTCATTGAAGTTTACATAGAGAAAAGGAGGTGGCTCTGTAGGCTGGTGATCTGTTCTCATGAATACTTTGGAAATTCGAGCTATCTCAGAGCTGGAGAGTTTAGGACCTTCATCAATCAGGAATTTCATAGAGAGAGGGACTAGAAGCTGAGTTTACTTAAAATTTAGCATTTGGTTGATGGAGTCAGGAGTTATATGAAAGAGGATTCTCCTAGATGGAGACTTGATTGCTCTTTGATTTGGCTCATAGTTTTCAACACAGACGTGGATTATTTCAGGGAAAATGTTGACAGAAGGGAGGAAGTAAATGGGCAAGTTTGATTCCCATATTCCATACATATCACACTTGTTCAAAAAATTGTTTCTCAACTGACAGAATGTCTGGAGGTGGTTTCTGTCACCCATCAAGTCTTGAATTAGGTGGTCCTTATCAGCCAAAGGTAATGCTTCAAGCTCCTTGTGAGGTGCATTGAGAGGAGTGATGTTCAAGGCTGCTGTAGTGGCCATCTTGAATGCCTTGTGTCTGTAATCTGAAATTTGGATTGGTGTAACAACTAAACAGTGAAAATTGCCTCTGAAGCTTTGTCAGGGAGCTGTAGAATGAGCTTAGATATAGAACTGGCCTTTAATGTGTATAGTTTATGGTAAAACAACGAATTTGCAGAATTGAGATAGATTTTTTGAATGAATTCGCTGGACTCGTAGACTCTGTGAGTAAGCTGCAGAGGGAATGGGATTGATTTTTAACCAAACAAGCAAAATTTTGCAAAGGATTTTAACAAAGGGAGTGAATGCATGGGCAGTTTGCAGATTCTGCTGACGAAAATGGCCTCACAATGTATTTTAATGGCGGAATTTGCAGAGAAGGGCAAGTTTTCTGGGTTGCTCTTGAACAAAGGGTCACCTAGTGAATTTACAAGTGGAATTTCGGGGGTTGGAGTGCATTTTAGTTTGAATTCGAGCTCCTCAGTCAATTTTAATGGCGAAATTTCTAAAAAACAGGGTTTATGGGTCAACTATGGGTAAATACATGTTTTTATGGCATAGAGGATAGCTAGCAGGGGTGCCTCGAGCTATGGAGCCATATTTGCAAGGTGATGGACTGTGTAGGTTGGTGGCCAATTTGAACGTAAAATCGCATGCAAGCGGCTCCACAGGCGCAACAATAGAAAAAAAACAAAATAGTCATTTTCACGACTTTTTATTGAATTTTGGACATTTTAGTGCTTTTGGTGCTTTTTGGGGATGACGTCATCATGACATATTTTGGTGCGTAGCAGGTACGAAAGATGACGTGGCAGTTGACGCGTATGGTGACATGGCATGCGACACGGTGGCGGGGCGCTGATGTTAGCGGGTGATGTGGCAGTGGTACAGAGGAGCGGGGGTCCGACGTGTACATGACGTCATATGGTGATGGGGACCTGACGTCATAGGGCAGGTGGCGGGCGGTTTCTGGTTTTCCCCGCACCGCTTTTGGCCCGGGGTGGTATTGCAGAGGGGGGCTCCGATCACGCCAGTAGATTGACGTGTGGCGGGGGTACGACAGTAATGTCGCCCATCCCCCGAACGCTAACCTTCAGTAGATCGGGGCATGCGATATTGCCGCCCACCATTGGATCGCGGGTGCTGGATCGAACGGCAGACGGGCGACGATGGACGGCGAGCAGTTTTGGACGCGGGACTTGCCGAATATTATATTGTTTGATAACGCGCCGGGGGTAATAAGGTATGGTATATGTGTGGGGGGGTCAACATAGTTATTAATCTAACCAAATGTTAAATTAATTCTAAACGTTTGGATGCGGAAGGGCTATTACAAGTCCCAAATGGACTTAATATTCCCCGAACTGTATTGTATGGCTATAGTGCTAAAGGGCAGGGATATTTAGTATTTTTTGGGGTTTTTATATAGTTTTTGTAAAAATAGGGGTGGGAAAATGACTTAGGGAGCTAAATAACAAAGTTAGATGTTAATATGACTTTATGGAATGAGACTGTATGTACAAATGCTAAGTTTGTAAAGTGAAAGCTTAGACATAAGAAAATGAAAGGAGTATGGAATGATGATTTTCACACAAGAAATGTGGCTTCTTTTCCTTAAGTAAACTCAAAGTTTGACTTATCATTTCTCATAGAATGAAGTGAAGTAGGACTATTGGGCAGATTCCAAGGTCCTTGAGGGGATGTTAGTCAAAGATTTCTGGGGGAATGAAAAGGGAATTAGTCATGCTTTCATTGTTATGCAACCAAACAACTGCCAGGGTACCAATGTCATTGATGGGATGAGTCTTTCTTGACCAGACAAATAGTGATCAAAACCTTGCTTCTGCAACCTCAGACTTCCTACCCAACCTAATACACCTAACATTTTGTCTTCCTTTTGATTGGGTGCATTTGGATTAGCAAACCCTGATCTTCCTCTTTTCTTTTGATTGTTGTCCTATCTAAATGTACCCTTATCTATTCCAAGGGCCCAGATTAAGCAGTTGGGCTCCTTATTTTCTCTACCTATCTACTCATCTACCAAACTTAAATTGTTTGGATAGATATTCATTCTCTATTCTACAACAACAAATTCAAATATGGAGTGGTCCAGATTGAACTGTTGGGCCATCCATCAAGTGTGATAAACAACAATGTTTGCATATTGTGAACTTGCAAATAAGATAGCAGTGGCATTTTGACTAGCCACTTTCCTGGTCTTTTGGTTTGGGGTTCATTTTCTTTTTCTTTTGTTGACCAATTCATTCTTCTTTTTTTCCCTTTGATTTTTCTTTTAGGGCATACCCTCTTTTCATTTTTTTATTTTTTTTATTTTCTTGGAAATATGGAACCTTTGCAGCATGGAAAGGATGACATATTTGGCATTTCCCTAGTCAATCATGAAAAGTGACACCTATTGGTATAGAAACCTAACAGTGTGTAGAGTCCCATGTTCTAACTGTGTCCTTTCGCCAACTAACACACTTTACACCTGGTTACAAATTGTTGCACATCCCTTTGCATCTTCGGCCAGTAATAAAAGTGACTAAGCTGATCTAAGGTCTTATCAATGCCAAAATGTCCAACTATACGTCCGCTATGCTTCTCCCAGATGATTTTCTCTCTCATCGAACAATCAGGAATGCATAGTTGTCCTCCTTTAAATAACAACTTCTCTTGTAAGTTATAGTCCAACCATGGACTATTATTCCTCAACAAAGGGTTTTGGAAGGCTTCATAAGCCTCCTTGAAATTTACATCTGTCTGATACAAGTCTGTCAAGTGTTCAAAACCCAGCACTTGTATCGTGCTCTCCTGCAAGAGAAAAACTTTCCTGCTCAATGCATCTGCTACCTTGTTGGCCTGTCCATTGATATGCTTCAAAACAAACGTGAAACTCTATAAGTACTCAACCCATTTTGCATGTTTGTGATTTTTCTTATGCTACTGCATAACATACCACAATGCAGAATTATCAGAAAACAAAACAAATTCATTACCGAGAAAATAGTGTCGCTAATGCTTGGACGACAACATAGAACTCCTTATCGTAAGATGAGTACTTCTGCCTAATTTCATTCAATTTTTCACTGAAATAAGCAACTGGGTTGTCTTCCTGGCTGAGTATAGCCCCAATGGATGTACCACTGGCATCACAATAGACCTGGAAAAGCTTGTTAAAATCAAGCAATCTCAAGATTTGTCTTTCAGTGATCTTCCTCTTCAACATCTGGAAGCTTTTCTTTACTGCTTTAGTCCAACGAAAAGGTTTACTTTCCTTTTTAATAGTGTCCAACATAGGTGCATAGATCTCACTAAAATTCCTTATAAACTTACAATAAAAACTTGCCAACCCATGAAAGCTATATACCTCGAACAGACTCTTTGGGGATGGTCAGCTAATGATATTTGCAATTTTCTCTGGGTCCATTTTTAGCTCATTTTCTTCAATCACAAAACCCAAATAAACTAATTCCCTTTGAAGAAAAGAACATTTTTTCAAATTTACCAGTAGCTTGTTTTGTTGTAATTTCTCCAACACACTTCGAACATGTCGAAAATGTTCTTCTTTGGTTTTACTGAAAATCAGTATATCAAAAAGATATACAATCACAAACTTTCTAATGAATTCTTTCAACATTTCATTCATCAAGTGCATAAAGGTACTAGGGGAATTACTTAACCCGAATGGCATCACCAACCACTCATATAGACCTTTATTGGTTTTGAAAGTTGTCTTCCATTTGCCCCTTTCTTTGATTCTGATCTAGTGGTATCCACTCTTCAGATTGATTTTCGAGAAATATGGTGCCCCGCTAAAACATTCCATCATGTCATCTATCCATGGCAATGGAAACCTGTACCTAATGGTAATATTATTGTGGCCCTCGAATCTATGCACATCCACCACTCTCCTCCTTTCTTGGGAGCTAAAACTATTGGAACTACACAGGGACTTAAACTCTCCCTTATCAATCCCTTATCCAACAATTCCTATACATGTTTCCTAATCTCCTCATTGTCCTTAGGACTCATTTGATATGCTGCCTTGTTTGGTAAACTAGATCTGGGTATAAAGTCTATGTGATCACTGATACTTCTTTTAGGAGGTAATTTATCCGGAAAATCATCCACCACAATGTCGCTGAACTCCTGCAACATGTCCTGAATTTCTTCAGGAAAATCTACAATTTCAATGTGTAACAAAACTGCTCTTGGCCTCCTTACAATATTATATTTTATCTCGCTATCTTTGATCTGTTTCAAAAATTCCTTTCCTCCCACCAACAATGCTTTGGCTCCACTAGTTTCTATTGTTTCTTCCTCCTTGATGGGTATAAGCATGTGTTTAATCCCATCCTTGACAAACTTGTAACAGTTTGTCTTTCCATCATGAACCACCTTTCTATCATACTACCATGGTCTTCTTAGCAAAATGTGACACACGTCCATAGGCATAATATCACAAATAACCTTTTCCCTGTATTTGCCAATATGGAACACAACTTCACACTGTTCATCAACCAACAGGTGATGGCATTTCTACAACCACCACACATTATAGGGAGTGGGGTGCTTCAATCGTTTCAAACCCAAATTCTCCACCATCTCTATGGCAACTAGATTATACGTGCTCCCACTATCGATAATCAGCTTGCAACATTTTCCGTGTAACTTATAGAATGTCTAGAATAATGCCTTTCTTTGGGTTTTGTCAGTTGTCTCCTTTGTTGGTTTCAGCAGCATCTTATTCAAAATTAAAGCCTCCCCTATCTTCGGCACATTCTCTACCTCCTGGGGTGGTGCCTTTGCTTCCTCTGGCTGTGCCATATATGCTCCTATTTGGCTAACCTCTCCCCCTTCAGGACACTCAAAGGATCTATGCCCCCACTTGTGGCACTTGTAGCACTGGTAGGTAGCTCCTCTACCTCTGCCATTTCCCCTTCGTCTCTGATATGGCCTTCCTCCTCTAATGCTACCTTCCTTTTCTACTGTCTGTGAGGTCTTTGAACTACTGCCCTCTTCAATGTTGTTGGTAGCTCTTCCTCTGCCAAAGGATTGTCCTTTCCCTCTGCCAGTTCCTCATCTTCTCTTGGAATTCTGCTTTCTTGTGATCTTCTCTTCTGCCTTTAAGGCACTCTGGTATGCTTCCTCTATGTTCTTCGGAGAAAGAATACTTATCTCATCCAATATCTCCAGCCTTAGGCCATTCACAAACCTTGATGTCTTTTCTAGAGTGTCTTAAGTATAACCAACTCTCAAATTCACCCAGTAGAATTTTTTAGTATATTCTTTCATCGTCATTCCTCTCTGCTTCAAATTTTGTACCTATTGATGCAGAGCAATCTGGTAATCTTTGGGAAAAAACTTGCCCTTCATCTTGGCGACCATTATAGGCCACTTTCTAATTGGTAATTTATTCATCCTTATTCTCTCTGCTTGGACACTATCCCACCATAAGGCCGCTTGTCCTTTCAGCTTGGTAGTAGCGAATTTAACTCTCCTATCTTCACTGACCTCCTCACATTCAAAATATTTGTCTAGCTCGCTAATCTAGTCCAACAACACTTCTGTGGACAAACAACCATCATAATTTGGAATCTAAGGCTTTGGCTTATTGCTAGCCAACAAGACTAACCTCAATAATCTTATTTCAGGTCCTTCCCCATCTGATCCATCTGTGGTAAATACAACTTCTTCTTCACTGTCATCTCCTACTTTCGAATCCCCTCTCCTTCCTGCTTCTACTACCGCCAAGCGGGCATTCAGGATCTTAATCTCTTCCCTTAATCCTTCCTTTGCTACTCTCCAAATACCTCTCCCACGACCTCGTCTTCCAACTTCAATTTCTTATGAAAAAACTCAATCTTGCTGTAATACCACAATATGATGGGACCAGCCCTCTCAACCCTTATAGTCAATCAATAATTAATTTATGATTAATAAAAAGAAATAATGTAAATAGTCATATGGGTTGATTGTGCAATTAAAAGGTGTGTATTGTGGTTGGTGTGAGGGGACAATTGTCCCTACCTCGAACCCTGCTCTCCCGCGCTTTTCTTACACCCCAAACCCTTGTTCACTTTGGCATTTTGACACTATGGTTCTATGTTGTTTGTTGTGAGGGTTTGTCAACTGTTACTTTGTACTTGCGAGGGTTATGGCAATGGTGCTCGGTCTGTGCTTGGCCATGGGCCCTTCTACCTGGAGGTTTGGTAACTCTGTCAACAACTCCTTGTCTATTGACTGTTTGGCCTCACCTAGGCACTGTGCTGGTTGTTTCGTTGACTACTGTGGAGAGTTTCTTTCTTTCTTCAATGATTGTAGCTTACCCTCTTGTGGGCGTTGTTCATGTTACTATTGTCTCGACATTCTCTATGTGCATTTTCTGTTTGAATGTTTGGTTGCTCGCATGGTCGTTTCTCTCGTTAACTGGTTGTTATATTTGTATGGTTCATAGGTTGTGGTCATAAGGGACCGGGTCCTCGGCTCTGCTTGTCACTAGGCAAGGTAAGCCCCCTAGTCCAAGCTTTAGCTTCTCCTCACAATTTTTCTTCCTTACTAAGGGTAGTCACTCCTTATGAGCAGGGACTCCCTCTTTTGGTTGCAACCTGGTTATGGGTTCTTCTCTTCGGTGCTGTCCACTCCTTTGGTAAGCCTTCAAACCATCACCCTCTCTGCTTCATTCTTCTTCTATTCAGTTGGATAGTCAGACCACTAATGCCTCTCTGTTGGTTTTGTCTGCAGGTTGGTTGTGGCTCTGGACGCTTGTTTCCGTGCCTGTTGCTACCTGGTGAAACCAGTAGGGTCGCTCCTCGATATTGACCTATGTTATCTTTTTTTGTTTCACAGCTCCAACATTCTTGTTGTCTGGTAGTTTGGTTAGGTTTTTGAAAGCCTCAGCTTCTCTGTTCCTCATTTGCTATTGGGTTGCCTTCGGGCTTCAACCCTTCTATATAATTTATGTTTGCAATAGTTATGGAGTCGTTCTGTGTTTTCACACCCTAGGTTTGCTGTCGGTTGTCTTATGTGTGGGCTTGCCCCGTCTTAACAGTTGCTAGTCTAATATTCTGTAACTTATTTTCATGTAATGACTATTACTTGGACAAGGAAAAAAAAAACTTTATATGCTTGTGGGTTACCTGTCTATGTAATGTGATTACTTTAATGCTGAGACTGTTAATCTTTCGAGGGTTTCTCCATATTGATTGTCTGCTCTTTGTATGTCTAAAACTCCTTGCTAGCTGGAACTGTGAATTTGGCTCTCAATTATTATGATGTCTTCGATTGCTTCTTGAATTGTCCTTGAGACACTCTGTTTGCCTGGATGATTATTAGGAAAGAAATGCTAGAACAAGAAATGCACTCTTATGATTTGTCAATACACACAGTAATTAATGGAAAGAGATAATAGTTAGTTGCAAATGGATTCAGATGTTTGTAACAAAAAATTTATATTTGTCTTCTATTCTATTTCTCATGAAATCGAACCCATTACAATTTTGGTGTATTTTCTTTTAAGCTATTTTGAAACAGTTTCTCACAACTACTGGCAGTTACATATATAGTTGCATGGTTATGATAACTGTTCTTTTTTTTATCTTGTTGTAATTTTACGAAAGACAACTAATTAAATAAAATAAAAGAACAAGTTGGCTAGAACAACCTCCAACTAATCATAATGTTCCTAAATGCTATTTGATTAATAAAATTAAAAAAAGTCCCTAAATGTTGTTTAACTAATAAATGAAAATGAAAACTAAAAGGTTACTGTGAATGTGTCTGTCTTAGCTGAGACCAAATACCCTAGCCATGATACCCTCAGCTGGATGCTCCTGCATCATATAGTATTATATAACCAGCCTAGATCCATCTTAACCCTAGTTCTATCAAGTGTTGAGAGAGATCAAATCTCTCATGGTGAAAACCTTTCCTCAAATTTTTCACTAAAAAAACAGGTTCAAACCTCGATATAGTGGATGCCTCTCGACGCTTGATAGGTCTGGGGTTAAGATGGATCTAGGTTGGTTTAAATAAAATCATGGCATGTGAATTGTTTTAATCTAACAAGCACTACCTCTATTTTATTTCTAAATATGGGAATTTTAGACTTGGTATATGTAACATGCCCACATCCTCAGGTAGCTTTGAAATCTCTTTTCTTAGAGAACTTAAACTTTTGATATAGTTATATTATAGTCAACCAGAACTCATGGAAATGCCAAGAATACTAAATATATGCAATGAAAATACAAATAAGCATAAAAAGATATAAAATATAGTTAAATCATTAAGTAATATAGTGGAATATAAATACACAAATTATCTTTAAGAAGATTCAACAACTAATTAATGACATTGAATGTTCCACCCAACCATAGGCTTTGTTGCACATTGACTCTCTATAACAACCTATCCCCAAGTTTAGGCTCTGATTCCAGAAGGATGGGTACTTAGGAAAATTTTATTATTCATAGGAAATTCGTTCATAAGGTTCCTTTATTTATGCATCACACAACAATCATAATTGTCTGAATTACTCAACTATTCCCAAATCTCAACTCCTATATTTCTTTCCCCTTCAACTTAGAAGCCTCAGGGAATGAAATCCCTTTCTTTGCAATGCAATCCCTTGGGTTATTCCATTTCTCTTCAGGGCTTTAGTGCTACTATTCAAGAAATATCAATGCTAAAATCTTTAGACAGACACGGCCATGAGTATTTTTATCAGCAATGCCAATGCATACATGCACACAAGCATATTCACAGGCTAGAATATATAATTATTAAAACACATAGCCACTGGTAGTGACTCTAGGAAATATAATTCTTCTTATCTCCCAATAGGAAAAATCATCAACAATGAGTGGGAATCATTAATGAGGAACTCCATAATACCAAAAAAGGTAAGTTAAATAAGTATGCTCTCACAATTCCACATGGATTCCCAAAAAATATCGCATACCCATGTTTTTCTCAACTCTTTTGAATATAGCAATAATGAAAATATAAATAAAAATCTTTAGCTTCTCTATGATCTCCTCTCTTTGGTTGTTATGCTCTTAACCTGCAAGACGACACCAGAATACCAAATATGTGAAGAAATATACCCAGAACAGAGAACAATGAGAAATAATAGAAAGTATTTTATTATTCAGAAAGCAATGTTCACTTGCCTCTTCGAGGGGGTAACCTCCAATAGATCATAGATCAATACAAAATAAGACATGATTCTCCTCAAGGGGTGTCTCTATCCTTTATATAGGATTCATACATGCAATACCATGGTTCTTATTAATACCATATATCTAATACCATGGCCCATTTGCAACTAAATGTGGTCCCTTCATTAAATGTGGGTTAACCACTTACAATTATTAATATGGGCTTTATTGACTCTTTACTCAAATATAACTATGACTCGATCCTATTACATAAATAAGGGGGTTAGGGTTGGACCCTAACATGCCCTCCCCCATAAGAATAGCCTTGTCCTCAAGCCTGAAGCTGTGGAAACTGCTGAAGAATAGTGGTTGGTTCCCAGGTTGCATCTTCCGAAGAGGTGTCTTTCCACTTGACAAGGACTTCCTTGATCATGCGGCCACGCAAGCGCTATTCTCGTGTGTCAAGAACCTGTTCAGGTTGGAGCTAGATTGACCCTTCTTCATCATGTTCAGGTAAACTGGTTTGAATTTTGCAGTTGTTCCCATTCACTTTCTTGGGGCATGAGACATGGAAGACTGGATGGAGTTTTGCAGTGGGTGGCAAAGCTAGCTTGTAGGCAAATTCTCCAATTCGCTAAAGTACTTGATACGGTCCATAGAATTTTGGAGATAGTTTCTGACAACCCTTGGGTTTGAGTGATGTTTGCTTATATGGTTGCAGCCTCAAAAATACCTGATCCCCTTCTTGAAATTGGTGTTCTGAGCAATGTTGATCTACCTATTGCTTCATGCGGTTTTGAGCTTGATGAAGATTCTCTCTAAGGTGGGCCAGCATGGTTGTGCAGTCTATAGGAGTTGATCCACTGCTTGTACCTTCGAGCATCCCTTGAGATAAGAAGTAGAGAAAGGAGGGAGTTTACCATAAAATGCTTCATATGGAGTCATTTTGGTGGTGGCATGATAGTTTGTGTTATACCACCATTGAGCTAGAGGTAACCACTGTACCCAGAGATGTTGCTTTTCTGAAGTGAAACACCTAAGGCAGGTTTCTAGACATTTGTTGACTGCTTCAGTTTGACCATCAGTTTGTGGATGATAGGAAGTACTGAGTTGTATTTAGGTACCTTTTAGACTGAATATTTCCTACCAAAAGTTACTAGTGAAGACTGGGTCACAATCAGACACAATGGAAGTGGGCATGCCATGCAATTTGAAGATCTGATCCATGAAATATTGAGCAACCAAAGTCGGTGTAAAAGGGTGGGGTAGGGTGCAAAAATGAGCATACTTAGAAATTCTGTCCACAACCACCATGATGACGGACTTGTTTCCTGACTTTGGAAGACTCGTAATGAAATCCATAGAAATCTCCATCCAGATTGAGGTCGGGATGGGAAATGGTTGTAATGTACCTGGGGATTTGATTGTTTCTCCTTTGTGGCACTGACAAAGGTCGCATTCCGCTACAAAAGTAAGAATTTCCTTTTTCATGCCTGTCCAAAAAAATGATCTTTGAGTGTGAGCATACGTCTTCTGAAAGCCTGAATGTCCTGCAGTGGGAGATGAGTGCAACTCTAACAAAATGCAGCTTTTGAGGGTGGATGTTGGTGATATTACAACTCTGTCCTTATAGCGAAGAATCTCATCCTACCACGAGTAGCTCGCTGTGGAATTTGGATCCAATTACATTTGATTAATGAGTTGGGAGAGCCAAGGATGTGAAAACCATTCCTTGCGAGCCTCTTCAATCCATTCTGGAATGGGAAGGGAAATTGCAAGCAGGGTACTTTCCTCCTCTAATTGGTGGGATAACACATTTGCTACAATATTTTCACACCCTTTCTTGTAAATGATCTCATAATCATATCCCAACATTTTGGAGAGCCATGTATTTTTTTGTGGTGAGGATAGGCATTGCTCCAATAAATATTTAAGACTTTGATGGTCTGTATGGATTTGGAAACATCACCCCAATAAGTATGGTCGCCAGGTATCTACTGCATGGAAGATGGACATCATCTCCTTCTCATAGGTAGATTGTCCCAGATTCTTCCCACTTAGTTGTTGGCTCGTGAAGGCCAAGGTTCGACCTTCCTACATTAAGACCACCCCAATACCCATACCCGAAGCATCACATTCAATCACAAAAGATTTGGTGAAGTCAGGTATTGCTAAGATTGGAGTGGAACACATGGCATGTTTGAGAGCTGTAAAGGCCTGTTGTGCTTCAGCATTCTAGAGGAATGAATTTTTCTTGAGGAGTTTAGTGAGGGGCCTAGCAATGCGACCATAATTGTGGACAAATTTTCAATAGTAGCCTTTGAGACCCAAAAATCCTCTCAAGCACTTCAAGGTCTTAGGTTGAGGCCAATCCTACATTGCCGGAATCTTGACAAATAATTTATGCTTGTGAAGCAGTTGCAAGAGAAGATCTACATGTTGAAGATGTGTGGCCCAGGTGTGACTGTAGACGAGGATGTCATCAAAGAAAACAAGGACAAATTTTCTGAGATATGGTTTGAGCAGGTGGTTCATAAGGCTCTAAAAAGTGGATGGGGCATTACAAAGACTAAATGGCATGACCAAGAACTCATAATGGCCTTCATGAGTTCGAAAAGCAGTCTTTGGAATGTCTACTTCTTTCATGTGAATTTGGTGGTAGCCTGAGTGAAGGTCGAGCTTAGTAAAGAATTGAGCCCCAATTAGTTCATCCAGCAAATCATCGACAACCGAGATGGGAAATTTATCTTTGACTGTCAACTTATTAAGGGCCTTGAAGTCTAGACACATATGCCATTTCCCATTTTTTTTTAGCACCATGACCATCAACAATGAATAAGGACTAATGCTAGGACGAATGATGCCTGCTTCCAAGAGTTTGTTGATTATTTTTTCTATTTCATTCTTTTGGGCAAATGGATATCTATATGGGCACACATTTGGTGTTTGGATCCCTAGGACCAAAGTAATTCTATGATCATGTTCCCCTCTTGAGGGTGGAAGCTCATGAGGCTTGTTAAAGACTGGTAGATGGTTGTTTAAGATCTGTTGCATCTCAGGATGAATATGAAGAGAATTGGGTTCGAAGGCCTGGATGGCATTAAATTGAGCTATAACTCCATGGTGGCCCTTTTTCAATAATTTTTCCATCCGATGTGAGCTGATGATATAGGGAGCTTCCTGTTGCAGTCTGCGGAGGGTATATGTGTGGTTGTTCTGCTTAAAGCTCATATATAACTCCTGGAAATCCATTGTGATTGGGCCAAGTGTGCGAAGCCATTCAGCACCAAGGACAATGTCGCACCCTCCCATGTGTATGGCAAACATGTGGCTCTTTAACTGATAATCCCCCATTTTAAGTTTGACATTTTCACAGTGGCCTTCACATTTCATTGTTCCCCCATCAGCAATTTGGACCTGGAAGTTAGAAACTGCTCAGACAAAACAATGCACTGCTTCTGCGACTCTTTGATGGATAAAATTATGTGTACTTCCACTATCAATCAAGACTACTACTGGGCGATTCTTAATAAAACCTCTGATTTTGAGAGTTTGAGGCAAAGAAATCCCTGCCAAAGCATGCAGCGAGATAACTGGTTCTTCGGGTACATTGTCCTGCTAGTTGTCCTCTTCTTCCTCCTATGGTTGCTCAAGTGGTGGGGCTTCCTCCGATGAACTGTGAACAGTAGCATCAATTTGAAAGAATTTGGGCTCCTTGCATTTATGCCTGGGGGAGTATTTCTCATCACAGTAGTAACATAATCCTTGCTTTCTTCTTTCCGCCATTTCTGTTGGTGACACCTTTTGAACCTTGAGTGTTTGGGTAGTGCTTTGAGCTTCTGGGGGGTGACCCTTGGCGATGAAATTTGGGCGATTGGATTGGGCTACTAACACACATTCGACTTCACGAGCTATCTTGCAAGCATGCAGCCATGAGCTAGGGATGGTGCAGTCAAACGTGGGCTTGTATGGCTACTGACAAAACATTCCACGTAGAACTCATCATGTAGACCTCCAGTGCAGAAAGCTAAGGCTTCAAAGGCTGCAATATATTCATTCACTATTCCTGTATGTCGGAGCTTAGTGAGACGACCCAAAAAGTGAGATTCATGGTCAAAGCGATCCATAAGAGCATTTTTGAATGTCTCCCAAGTCAAGGGCCTTCCATAGCAATGTTGATGCCATTGCCACCATTGCCATCTTTCATTGTCCAAGTACATGATACCCACACTAAGCTAAGTTGCATTATCCAGGATGTAATTCAGTGTGAAATATTACTTGATTTGTTCTATCCATGCAGCTGGGTGAGAGCCATCAAATTTATACATGTCTAGATTGGGTGGTCGCAGATGGGATTATTGGTGGGTGCAGAGAGGTGAAGAGACTGGCTAGACTCGCCCTCACTGTTTTCATTGCCAATATATGCCTCCTCACGTGCCTCCACCTTGCCCTTAGAGAGTTGTGCATTTAAATTCTGCAACTATGGCACGACCTCTTTCAAGGTTAATTCAAGATTGTCCATCCTCTCATTCACCATAGCTTGAGCTCTAGTTTGTACCATGCACCGAGCCGATGTACTTGAAATTTGGGACCACCCAAATTTTTTTGGCACTAACAATTGAATGGTACCACCTTTCTCAGCTTGCCATTCTGATTATTATGGGCTAAGTCACCAATAAGCACCCCGGAGGGGTCTCAGACTTTTTTTTTTTTTACTCTGAATGGAGTTTTACTCCTTGCTTAGGAATACTACAGTAGCTGAATCCCAGAAATTTCAATGCTGCCAAAAGTCCTGCGAAAATCATGCCTAGGTATAGGAACCCACACACTACTCATATCTAGATGGCGGATCTGATGGATCTGAGAGATCTGAATGGTTGATCTAATAGATCTGAATGATGAAACTAGTTGTTGCTGTAGATTTGGTGGATCTAATAGATATGAATGCCTGTTCTGATAGATTTGAACCATGGAACTGATTATTGTTGTTGCGACAAAACCCCACTTGCGAGACTTGATCTGGAAAAGATTATGCATGACCTAAAGATAGGGAAGGGAACTATAGTCTCCAGGAGTGACAGGTGCTACAGATCGCAATATACATAAGGGTCTGACAGTAGTACTCGACCTAGTTTTTCAGGGCACTAACCAAGGAGGATCAATCGTACCCTTAGTTGTACAACCCGACTACCCTATCGTACACACGAGTAATCTCTTCGAGTGTTGTTCTCGGTGTACTATAGCAGCAAGACGACCAACGCTTTATCTATGACGCGGTTTCAAGGGAGCTAGGGGGCTTCCAATATACCCAGAGGGTACTTGGAAGATAGTCCATGCGTGGTTCTGTCTAATGCACTACTACTCGAAGGGGTACCCATAGGGCTTACAAGGGAGTCCAACAAACGTGACCACCTCTTGTATTTTCTGCATGCATGCTTCCCCAAATCCGTAGGTTTATGCGCTCAATGAAAGATCCCGTGGTTTAAAGACGCCAGAACACGTCTCTAGCCAAAAAAATATTTTGCTAAAAATTGGAGATCCCATCAGCCTTGGAAAGTGCTTTGATACACTTGTTATGCTCTTAACCTACAAGACAATACTAGAATACCAAATATGTGAAGAAATATACCCAGAACAGAGAACAATGAGAAATAACAACAAGTATTTTACTATTCAGAAAGCAATGTTCACTTGCCTCTTCGAGGGGGCAACCTCCAATAGAGCAGAGCTCAATACAAAATAAGACACGATGCTCCTTGAGGGGAGTCTCTATCCTTGATATAGGATTCATACATGCAATACCATGGTTCTTATTAATACCATCTATCTAATACCACGTACCGTTTGCAACTAACTGTGGTCCCTTCATTAAATGCGGGTTAACCACTTACAATTATTAATATGGGCTTTACTAACTCTTTACTTAACTATAACTATGACTCGATCCTATTACATAAATAAGGGGGTTAGGGTGGGACCCTAACACTCGTGGGATTGTAGACCCTATATTCTTGTCCTTAAGTAATGTATTTTATTTTCTATATTTGAAACCATTATATATCTAGCCTCTTTGACCTTTCATTATGTAAAAATATAAAAAAATTAATCTAGGGATCAAAATTTAAGGTCTTGCATTATCTCCCTCTTATTTCATCCTTGACCTTGTGCTCAAAATTATAGCTATGTACATGTATAGAAATTTATATCAAAAATTCAGAATAGATGTGGGTATGCTTCTCGCATAGCATTTTCAATCTCCCATTCTACTTCTTCAAGGATGTAATTAGCCCATTGAACCTTTACCCACCATATGAATTTGTTCTTGACCATCATGACCTTCCTATCTAGTATATGCATTTATTGTACTTCAAAAGTCTCTTTGTGGGTCCCCCTAGTAATTCAAAGTCCAATTAATGACATGGTTAATAGAAAGTACATACATTTTCAATAAAGACACATGAAATACATTATGCATTTTGATGGAAGTAGGAAATGCAAACATGTATTCAATTGATTCTATCATGTCCAATATCTCAAATAGACCACAAAATGATGTTGTCAACTTAGTATAATTGTTTAACTTGAATGAGATTTTCTTTGACTTCACACTTTTAAACACATGTTTTCCCACTTTATATTCTCCATATGTCTTGCTCTTATATGCATAACTCTTTTGCATGTCTTGAAGTGCTTTTAAATTTTATTTTATTTTTACCATTTGCTTGTCAATCTCCTTAACAAGTATCTCCCAAGTACCACTTTATTTATTTAGTTGTCCCAACATAATGGAGTATTACACTTTCTATCATATAAAGCTCCAAATGGACTCACCTTCAATGAAACTTGATACCCATTATTATATGCAAACTCAACCAAATGCAAATAATCTTCCCACTTATATGATTTATCCATCACATGCATTCTCGACCTAACATCAATTATCTGGTTGTCTCTATTTGTCTGTCAATCTATTTGTGGATGATATGTTGTGCTAAAGTTCATATGTGTATCAAATCCTTAATTAATCCCCTTGCCATAAACATTAATGTATGTGAAGATATAGTGTTTATCTATAGAAACAACTAAAATTCTAATGTTTAAATATGAAGTATACACACTAATGGATGTAGTTTGCATTATATGTACCCTTTTACTGAGTATATCAACAACTTCTCCTTCTCTTTTATATGATTGATGTTAAAATCATATTCACTTCAAAATTCCAACTATGTTGTTTTTCTAGCATTTAAAGTTAGTTTCTCAAATAAATATTATCATCTATCCTCAATTCAAATTTCCTTCCTATTAAATATTTCCTCCACATTTTCAATATGTGCTATGGAAGCAAGTTCCAAATTATAGGAGGTATAAATTATTCAATTCTCTCTCAGTTTCATTGACTCATAAAGAATAACATTTATATTATGAATGAGCACTCCACCAAATATATATTTTCATGCTTATGTGCATATCACAAAATCTTCATTTGGATCTATAATATTCAAAATTGGTGCATTTGTAAGTCATTCCTTATATAATTGAAAACTCTCTCACATTCTAATATCCTTTCAAATTTAGTTCCCTTATTCTGTAAAGGAAGTGAAGGGATGAACAATTTTTGAAAATCTTGTAATAAAACTATTGTAGTGTCCAACTAATCCCATAAAATATTTGATTTCTGGAACATTCTTTGATGCTAGCCATCCTTTAATGGCTTCAATCTTCTTTGGATCTATTGCTTGCCTATTTTTTAAATTATTCACCTCAAATAGCAAATTTTCCCTTGGTAAAAAGAAAACTTGCTTAGGATGGCATATAGTTGATGCCCCCTTAGTGCTTGTAATGCCAACTTAAGGTAGTGTTCATGATATTCCTCTATTTTGGAATAAATAATTATGTCATCCAAGAATACAATAACAAACTTGTCCAAAAAATATTTGAATATACCATATATTATGACATAAATATAATTAGCACATTTGTTAGTCCAAAATATAGCACTACAAATTCATAATGCCCAAACCCTATTCTAAACATTGTTTTATGAATGTCTTCTTCCTTTATCCTCATTGAGTGATGTCTAGATCTCAAGTCTATATTTGAAAATAGATTTACTCCTCAAGTAACTAATCAATTCTAGGTAGATGGCAATTTTTATTCATTGAGGCCTTGTTCAAGGGTCTAAAGTCAGTATATAGTGTTAATGTTCCATCCTTATTCTCCAAAAAAGTAAGTAGTGCTCCCTATGATGAAATACTTGGGCGTACATATCCTTTCTTAAATAACTCTTCTAGCTACATTTATAATTCCTTTTATTTCACATATACTCATTATACAATGAAGTCTTTGATATGGTAGTAGTTCCCAGAATGAAATCAATAGAGCAATCTCTATCCCTCTTTGGTGGAAAACTTAATATTTCTCTAAATACATCCTCAAACTCTTGCAACTCTATAAAACCTTCAATACTTTGCTCTTTGGTCTTGTTTATGTCATCTACATGAGTTTCATATGGTTTGCATCCTTTTTTTAAAAATCTCTCTAATGTGAGGTTGTAATGTCCTTTATAGAAAAGGGTTTTGAAATTCCTTTTACAATGCTTTGTTTCCTCCTTCATCAAGACATGTAAATGTATTCTTATGGAAATCTATAATGGAAGGATGTTTTCCAATCAATACATTCCAATTTTTATGTCATACGATCTCAATGGAATGATATTCAAATGTAAAATTGTGCCTACTACATTCATATTTGAGGGGTGACACCTAACAATTTCATTGAATATCATTGGCTAGATAAACCACCATACCATTTCAATATTGTTTTTTATCAATTGAAATTCCCACTACTTTAAGATCAACGTAACTATGTATTACTCTTGAATCAATTAAAAGAACAACAAAATGATTAATAATATATGACCTTCCACCTCAATCATATGAGATTAATGCTCTACCTATCAATCCTTTAAGGTTGAATATGTTCTTAGAATATTTCTTTCCAGGTCTTCCACTATTATAGCCTCTTGAATGTTGTACAAAGTATTTATTTTTTTATCTCTATGAGGGAAATATCTCTACAAATGGTCCTCCTTATATCCCTAATATTTGGGTTGTAGTATTCCTCTTTTTCCCAATGGGTCTTCCAATTTGTATTCATCCTTAACATGTTTATTTTTCTGTTACCCTTCAAGAATATTTCTCTTGAAATGTATTTTAAATTTATTTCTTTTTTGACCTAACTATTATTTATTCTTGTCTCTCCAAGATTTCTGAAAAATCTCTTTGCCTTTTCTTCCCATACAAGTACTTGACCTTTATAATGGTTTCAACTAAATTATTAGACTCATCAAATTGAATATTATCTTTGTAAAAGGATGGTAGATCACTTAAGAACCTTTGAATTTTCAATTTATCCTGCTTGATGAAGCCAACACACTTAAATATTGCTAAGAAATTTCTTTCATATTATTCCATGACCATGCTTCTAAATTTGTGTTCAAATAACTCCTAGATAATATTATCATAGTAGTTCTTTGAATGATATTATTTTTTAAAATATTTCTTAAATTTTTGCTAAGAAATCCTCTTCTCATCAATGTACTAGATTTTCATTAACTGTTACTACAACATAGAGGTTTTTCCTTACAAATGACATGTGACTATTATGGCTTCCAAATAATAGGAGTATTATACAACTGAAAATAATTTTTGATTCAAAGTAACCGAGTCTCAACATCATCTCCCCTTTTATTTTCGCCATCAAAGGTAGGTGTCTTAAACTTCCTAAGCTCACCTTGAAAAATTTCCAACTCATGCCTTCTTCTATAATGTCTAATGGGAGAAACTATTGGGCTACTCCTAAAATCATCATATGCATATAACCTAATAGACGATAAAGTGGGGGATTAATGATATCTATAATCTATTTTAACACTTCTTGAGTGTTTTTATCCTCTATACTCATACCTACTTACATTAAGACTACCTTCTTCCCCATGTCTTGAACCTGGCCCATTATTTATTTTTCTTTGCAATTTATCTAGGATTTGCAATAGGTGAAATATCATTATCTTCCTACTCTTATTATTATTTCGTTTTCAACCATGTAGCTTTACACCTTTTCCCTCAAAAATTTCAAAGAATCTACCAATTCAATTAGCTCAGCTTTACTTCTATTTCCATTAGATCCAATCTGTTCATCACTCGAAATAATATTTATACCTTTAGCTTTCATCACATGACTATAAAATCTTTGTTCCTCCTCCATGTCTTTGATTTATAATTTATGATCCTATTTGTGGATACCCTAATTTACCAAATGTGCATATAATTAAATTATGTTAAATAGAAATAAAAATTATAAAATTCTAGAAACCATATGTACTTCCCCCCCATTCCATTTTTGGTCACTATTGAACTTATTTGGATTTCTTGATAAAATTTGTAAATCTAATCAAAATTATGGGTCAATTGTTGAATTTTTCTCTTCTCAAAATTTTTATTGACTACTTATTTGCCAAAATCTATGCTTAAGGCTAAGAGTTATGGCCTACGTTTCAAAATTTCCCCTAAAATGTTACAAGCATATTTTTTCTATAAAGAATGTGATGCCCATATTGCAATTCTAGCTCCATGGGTGGATTCTTCTATGTAATAGTTTTCCATTGACCACTTGCATTCTCTATTCTAAGCTCAAAGTAAGGATTTATGCCTCATATAAGTGAATTGGTACCTTATTCCACTATTTATAATATTATAGATGTAATTTTTACATACTAGCTTTTTGTGCACTTATAATATCTCATTGGAAAGTTATTTATAGATTTTTTCATTTGAGACAATCAGAAATATAATTTTGGAATCTAAAAAAATTGTTTAGGCCCTCAAAAATGCCTTTGAAGTTCAAGGCTTGAAAACAAATTAGAAAAATACAACAATTTCATAATAAAATTGATGGTGTAGCATGCATATATGGACCTAACATGCTATCCCGGTCCACATGGCACCCTAGGATTGTGTTAGGTAAACTCCTCTATCACTAGAACTACTATGTCTTTGTTTGGTCCTCCTTATCTCTCATTTTCCTTTACTTTTCTTTGTTATCTTTTTATTCTTTTTTGTCTCTTGTTTTTTTCTTTTCATCCTTTTTTTCTATTTCTAATTATTACTTTTAATTATTTGTTCCACTTGTACTGTTGACACTTAGAAACCTTCAGGAGCCCCTATGGAATAGGAGGGCCCCATCCCGCTAGTACCTATCCATCTTATAGTTGGTCATCATCCAATGATTGGGGTGATAGACGAGTCCCATATGCCCCTCCTTTATCATCTTTCCCTAATGTGCACATCAATGGATGAGATCAATCCCACATATCTATGGTGGAGATTTCAAATCATTATTTTTGAATGTGGGGGAATTAATTTGAATAAATGTCTCAATATAGCTTACTAATGGTGATATCATATTTAGACATGTAATGCTTCATATTTGTTGTCAAGATTTTTTGTAAGTTTAAATACCACTTTCAAAAAATCTTGAAACCACTTATGTGACATTATAAACCACTCATATGACATGTGTACCATGTCATCATATTCCCCCCACCATGACACAATACTAGTCCACCCTCCATGGGAGCCTACCTTTACAGACTTGCAACCATTGCACATCCATGTCACCACTACTATGTCATCACACATGTGACATCCATGTCACCATTGCATTAGGGGAGTTTTGAGGTCTAAAATGGGCCTCCTATGAAAAATGTACAACCAAAATAATCTTTATAAGAACCAATAGGATTCAAGATGGTGATGTCAACCGTGGGGAATGATTCACCATTTTTGGAGTAAAAAAGTAAAAATATTAAAAAATAATAAAACTCATATTTTCATCTTATCTCCCTAAGGTTTTACTCAAATTTTGAGAGGGAGTACTCATTGGATGCAAAATTTAATTCCTCGTCCAAGGAGTTTCCATATTGCACACTTTCGATGGACCCTGCTACACGAAAAATGAGAAATACATGGAAACACGTGATTGTAATCACATTTTTCATGTATTTCTCATTTTTTGTGTAGTAGGGTCCATAGAAAATATGCAACATGGGTACTCCTTGGATGAGTAATAAAATTTTGCATCCAACGACTGTTTCCACACGAAATTTGAGTAAACCCATAGGGAGATAAGTTGAAAATACGAGTTGAAAAAATATTTTTTTCTTTTTTCCCCTATAAAATTTGATGATGTAATCTACTATTATTTTATTATTTCCACTATTATTTTATAATTTCCTTAGGAGGCCCAATTTAGACCTCAAAATTCCCCTAATGACATAATCATATATAAAGTTCACAAATTTTCAAAATTTCATTATTTTCAATAAATTACCACAACCAATGAGGTGTCATTAACTCACCCTCTACAAAAAAAAAATCATGCTCTTTTGCTCATATGGCCCAAATACTACAATTGAATATTTGATACCAATGTCTATCGTACTCACATGGAGAAGTACCTTTAAAAACCAATGTCTTGGAAAATTTTGACTTCAGATACCATTATTTCATAATCAAGAAATTCAAGAAATAATGCATGACACACCAAACTCATTCAAACACTAAGAATACTATATTTACGCAATTAAAATACTCATAAGCATACACATCATGGAAAAGATATTTAAACCATTAAATAATACATTGGAATATAAATACATAGAGAACCTAGAGAACCTTATCTTTAAGAGATTCCCTAATTGACTAAAACATAGTACATTCCACCCAATTGTAGGCTCTATTGTACATTTTCTCTCTACAACAAGACACCCCTATGTTGAGGCTCTAATTCCACAAGGATGGGTGTCAAGGCCAAATCTATCACTTGTAGATAGTTAGTCCACAAAATTTCGTTGCACGCATAGTCACACATTAATCACGACTGTCATAGTTACTTAGTAAGACCCACATCAATATCAACTCCTAGTTCTCTTTCTCCTTCAGCCTACACAATCGAAGGAAAGAAAACCCCTTTTTGTGTAATGCAGTCCCTTAGTCTATTCCATTTCCCTCAAATCCTCTAGTGCTACTAGTCAAGAAATATTAATACCAGGAGCTCTAGAATTCATAACATGGACAATTTCACTAGAGATGCAAATGCATACACATAGTCAAGAATCTTCTTATGTAGGCATCATAGTTTTAAAAAATGGTTGACCTAAATCGTAAACCATTCAAACCGGTCAGTTCATACAACGACCGGGTCAAAGCGGCCGAAAAGCCCAGTTGAAGGGTCCATTTCACCCAAATTTCACAAAAATGGCCCTAATAGGTATGTTTATGGTCAAGCCAGTTGGTTCTATCCTAAATTGGCCGGTTTATAGCCATGAAAACTACAGACCCCAAAGAATGTAGTTTTGTGAGTTTTGAAGTTGTAGTTTTGTGAGTTTTCCCCCAACCTCTTTCTCTCAGTATTACTCTCTATCTCCCTTCCTCTCTCTCCCTCCCTCCCTAAATTTCTTAGTCCATCTCTCTCTCTCTCTCTCTCTCTCTCTCTCTCTCTACCTACCTCTTCCCAACTCTCTCTCTCTCTCCCCCTTACTCTCTTCCTTTATCCCTCCCTCACTACCTAAATCCATCCTCTACAAAAACCCCCTTTCATATTTGCCTCTCTCTAGGATTTTCATCACGCCTGTGACTGGTGTTCCCACTCATGCCACACTAGCCTCACCCTTGTTTGCCCAGCTCTTCCCTTTAAACGACTGACTTTGGGCTTCCGGGATGCAACCTCTCTAGTATTATGTCATCCAGAACCCTTGATCAGCCACCAATCACCCCTCATTCAATCTTGGTCGCTCGTTCACTGGCATCGCATTGGGTTAAGTCTGTGGTCTTGTGACTAGCAATCTAGCATGGACTCCAGCTAGGGGTGATTTTAGGGGCGAATGTTCGCCCTTTGGCGAAATTAAGGGGTTTTAAATTTTTAGTGGGCGAATATTTTGTATCATAGTACATTTTTACAAATCACCTCAAATAGCCCACCTTATTTTAAGGGAGAGGGTAAAAAAGGTAAATTTAGCCCTTGAAATTAGGAGTTACAACCTTCCATTCGCCCATTTTCAAGAATAGGTTTTATTTAAGTGAATCCATTCGCCCATTTTCAAGAATAGGTTTTATTTAAGTGAATCTTATGGGCCAAAGGCCCAAATACCATATTTATAGAAGAGGTATGGTAAATTAATTAAAATATAAATAAATGAGAGGTATGGTAAATAAATAAAGCATTTTTTATATTTATTCCATAAGTCACCTTATATACATGCAAGGGTGGAAACAAATAAAAATATAAGTAAAGTGGAGGTATGGTAAATAAATAAAACGTCTTTTTATACTTACTCAAAACGTATGGTAAATAAATAATAAATAAAACCTCTTTTGATATTTAGTCCATAACCCTCGTTCTAAGTGAATCTTATGGGTCAAATACCATATTTGTAAAAGATGTATGGTAAATTAATAAAAATATAAATAAGTGAGAGGAATGGTAAACAAATAAAACATTTTTTTATATTTACTCCATAAGTCACCTTGTATTTATGAATGGTATGGTAAATTAATAAAAATATAAATAAACGAGAGGCATGGTAAACAAATAAAACACTTTTTTAATTTTTTTATATTAATACCATGCAAAAAAAAATTATTAACCCTAATATTAGTATTAATAAAACTAAAAATGGCACATGGTATTGACCCATGGTATTCACCAAAATGGCACTTGGTATTGACCCATGATATTCACTTGGAATGTAGCCTATTTAAATGAGGGAATTAAACCAGAATAGATCCATCTTTACTCTGGATCTACTAACCCCCGAGAGGTCTCAAATATCGTGATATGCAAACTAGCATAGAGTGAAAAAATATTTGATCCGATCAAGAGTAGAAATGGTTGTTGTAATTTAATGTATGTTAAACATTTTAGCTTGGTTAAAATAAAAATAAAATAAAAATCAACTATTAATTTTATTAATTTTTATAAATTACTAATAGTAATTTTTAAGCTCGAGGTTTATCATAACCCATGGTATTGACCCATGGTATTCATGTGAGCATAGACTATTTAAAGGGGGAATTCTATCTTAGATCCATCTTAATTCTGCGTCTACCAAGTGCTTAGAGGGATAAATAGATTTCATCCCCCTAAGAGTGGTAGATGTGGAGTTAAGATGGATATAGGTTGGTTTTTATGATAATGCAGATATTAAATAGACTTAGGAAATTATATTGTAAAAACATCTTAAGGTGAATGGTTAAAGCATAGACATTGGACAAGTATATTTGTATACTTTTGTTTTAAACTGAAACAAATCCAGGGCTAAAAGGAATGGATTGATTGCACTAGTAATCCTTCCATAACTTTCGAACATATGTTGGAGTAAACAGATTGTAATTTGGGTAATTTTTCTAATTGCGAACGGGAACATACTTGTGTATTGGCAGGGTGGTTACGGGGTCCCTAGAAGTGGAGTAAACAGATTGTAATTTGGGTAATTTTTCTAATTGCAAATAGGAACATAGAAGTGATGAATTTGAATTTTTCTTGGTTTTATATATAGTATTAGGTTTTTTCTCATGCTTTTTGTGAATGGCACGGGTAAATTTTATCTTACACCCACTAGGTTATCGATATGTAATTTTGGTAATTTTGATTTCAAAAGATATTTTAAAGAAATGCAATGATTTCATTGTGTATTCAATAAATACAAGATTTTATAATTGAGTAAAATATTCGCCATGCGTGGTGAGAGATTCGCCAAAAAATTATATATACATATCATATTATTGATAAAATCGCCTTCCATTTTTCCTATATACCATGGAGATTCGCCCATTTATTATACATGTAAATTTAGGGGGGGTTCTTAAAATTTTCCCTGACTCCAGCCCTTGCTCGACTTAATACATCTCATGGTGACCATGCAAAATGGATTTAAATGGGATAAATATAAGGCCTCCACATAAGCCATTGTGAAGGGACTTAACCATGGCTCGACTAAGGTCATTCTGCAATTTTTTATACTCATGCCAAAACTCAACATCACTTATTAAGACTATCAATCATGCATTGGTGCTATCCCTTATAAGCTTACAACCAATTCATCTCTTGAAGGTATTTAATGGAAGAAGGCACATAATATGAAACAAAGGCTTTCCCATTTATCCATTCATAGATTTTTGGTTTCCATTGATGATCAAGTAAACATACCAGAACCTATGTGTGTGACTAGTATCAGAAAAAAGAGTACAAGTCCATAAGCATAGATTTCCATCATGCCCATGGCTTGGAGGAAGTTTCATGCCCATCCAAAAAGTATAAAACCAATTCCTCTAGCTCTTGAGGCAATATCATCCTCAATAAACGGAACACGACTCTCTCAACTCTATGCTTGGAAAGAGTGAAGATACTGACCCAAACTGAGGGTTTTCATTATGGGAAGATCAAGAGAAACATGTGTATAAAATGAACAAGTTAATAGACTAGTGAGGAGAGAGGGATCTCCAATACACTACCCCAGACTGTAAGCAGTGAAGAGAGAGCTTATTTTCACAAAAAAGTTCATGATCTACCATCAGAAAGGACTTCCCTATATATAATATATATATATTATATATATATATATATATATATAATATATATATATATTATTTATATATATATATTTTTATTTCTTATCTTATAATATTTATATATATATTATATATATATAATATATATATATAATATATATAACATCTAGCCTCGAGGGATTCAATAGCAATACATAGAGAGAAAAGATTCAATTTGGTGTGAAGTACAGGTATATCAAATCATGTTATTCAAGCTCATGAAAGAGAGTTATCCCTAGCATTGAATTCAAGGTTCACTCTAGCTTTCACCCTTGTTAGCATGGAATTATAAACCCAAAACTAGGGTATACAATACTAAATACATGGAGGAGACAAAAATCAAAAGTTACAAGTAAACTAACATAAAAGAGGAGAAATCATTGATTTCATCACATTGCAATATAAGCAATGCTAATGCAAGCTTCAATTATTTGTGGTCATTATATTACAATAAAGAAAAATTCTCATGCTAAACATTGTTATAACATAGTCAATATTACTTACACATTATTCTAACACATTTAAGCATTAAAAAAACACATTAGTCACTCTTGTGAAAAATAATAATGCAAACATTCCTCCTGCAGTAATAACACCATCTCAACTAGGAATGAAAACATATTTTATTGTGAATAACAAGCATAAGAGCACTTATCTTAATCAATGAAAAATGTTCCAACCAAGAGTGGGACTCTCACTTTCACCCAACCATAGACAAGCTACAACGACTATTACTTGTATATGTCAACCCCAAGACAAATTCCAAAGCTTGAGGCAAAGTGCTTTCAGAGGGAAGGCTTCAATGAATGCACAACTGAACCATAATACCACCCAACCACCTTGCTTTCATCCCTAAGGCAAGCCACTACTCTTTTGTGATTCTTATTCCCAACCTATTTCAATAGAGCTCTTCTTTTGGTTTATGGCTCTCTTCGGCATCCAACAACGTAGTTCGAGCTACTACCTTTTCACCTCTTCTTCATTACTTCTCAAAATTCCACTTTCTCTGCCTCGTCTGCAACTTATAGGTGATAGGAGGTTTTTCTCCCTCTGCATATGTTGTTTTTGTCCGCAATCCCCCTCTAGAGTGCATGTCTCTTAGGTTCAATAACCTCCCCCTTTCTCTCGGAAAACTGCCTTCTTTTCCACAGTGTTGCAACAATCCCTCCTCATGGACAGTGTAGCCCATGTTGCCTTAATGTTTTATATCGTATTCTTACTTTCTATGGGGTCAAAGGACACCTACCCCCATCCATTTTCTTCCAGTTAATATATGGAATAGTCAGCCCACTCAACCAACCAAGATTGATATTTAATATAGCAATCCATTAAGGAATATCCTTCCTCAAGAAATGGAATCCATGTCCCTCTCTCAACCTTTAAATTTATAACAATATTACATCATATAAACGAGGTTGAGAAATTGAGCTATTATAAACCCCTCCCCCTTGGGAGAACAATGTCCTTGATGTTCAATGACACATACAATGAAACACACTTGAAAAACATGCATATTGTTTCATGCAGCTTTATAGACTCATCTCTTTATAGAATTTACAATGTTCCATTCATTTTCTTCAATCAAAAACAAGATATGATAAACATAAAGTTATAATTCAACCATGTTATAAAAGTATGATAGTCATTAAGTCATAATTCAACTTTTTTTTCACTAATCCTCTTTGTAGTCAGATGGTGCTTTAGGTGTATCTAAACCAACTTTGATTGTTATTTTATAGTGCTGCTATGTTGATTCCTTTGTTCCCTTAGCAAACATCTTTCAGCTCTTTTTTTTTTGCACACACCCCTAATTTGTTTATGACCCCAATCAGCTATGTGCATGACTAAATCCTAATTTAGTTTCCGTCCTTCCCTCCTCTACTTCTCATTCCCTCGAGCCATCTGATTACTCCCTCTCCATGTAGTCACCCACCTTCCAAGTTTAGGCATCCCCTTCTTTGCTTCTTAGTCCCTCGAGTGATCCATCCCTTGGCAACGCTTCCTTTCATCTCAAGGAGTTCAAATCCATGGCATATCCCTACCTCTAAAAATATCATATAGGTCATATCATGCTTCATGGTGATCAGTGGGCACCATTGATCACTGGTGTCCCACAATGGATTTGTTCCTGAAATCCTTTAGTTTAACATACTATTGTCATTCCAACTTACAGTCAACTTTGTTGATTCAAAAGGGAAATCCCATATCCATTCCTACATCATGGGCACACAAATTTCATGGGACTCATCGTAAGGAAATTGTGATAATTTTAAATCATACCTCATTAGTAGTTTATTCATGAAGTGAACTTGGAATTTTACTTTGATTCTTATCATAGAAAACCATGTTAGCTCATAATCCAAACCATCATAAATCATAATATTGAATTTAGATTCAGAATTTAAAAATGCAAGGATTACTGACATATTGATACTTATCTTGATTTCTCTTTGTTTCTTTCTTTACACACATTAGATCAGTTTCCCATCTGAGCAAGCATCCAGTAGCCCTTTTCTTTTCTCATACGCACACTGGATTGGTTTCTAGCCTAACTGGCACCTAGAGCCTTCTCTTCTCTTTGACCATGTCCACACTTTGGATCAGTTGACAATATAGCAAGTTCTTATTGCCTTCTCTTCTCTTCTCTTTGATTTTTAATTTACTAAGTGGTTCATTGGCCCTAAGGTGAGCACTTAGTAAGAAATAAGTATACATAATCCCAATTGCTACCCTGCGAATATAGGCACTACCAAACCATGTAGTTACTACCAACCAAGTAATCTTTTGTCAACAGGAATATAGGTGGATTACACACCCTCATAGGCCCAAAAAGTCCCATACCTACCTGTTCCATATACATTACACAATATAAGGGCCAAGACAATCCCATATTTTCTTGCCCCAAAATTTTACACAACACATACACGTATACACAGTGTACTACATCAAATACACATAAACATGATACACACAATGAATTCACATGTACAACACAACACATACACAACACACATAACATAGTACAATATGAACATGACAATGTTGACAATCTAGAGACCACACTTTCTCCTATCATAGACACCAAGAAACACTGCCTCCAGTGTCATTCACCACATATCATAGATCATACTACTTTTATTTTGTTATTATATCCTTCAACATTACCCGTTCATAATATAACATGGGAATAATTTATAAATCATGTTCACATGATATTAAAATTTCAGTTCCATCATGGCTACTTTTTCCATCTTGATTCATCATTAATTAGGAACCTTTTTGTGCCATTCACTTCTACATTAAATAAGTTTAAATAGTCCCTCTTCCACAAGAAGATTCTCTAACAAAATTCTGTTAGACAAAATGACATTTTCATATTTACATATAAGAAAGGCATGACCATAGACATCTCACAGATTCAATATATATATAATATATAATATATTGAGTTAAGGCTATGGAAATTCCCTTGTTCCATTTCCATGGCTACCATGCTACTATCCATCATTCCCCATCGAATAACTAGTCACTTTGCCATCATGTCATTGTCAAGTCCAGGAGTAACTCTCCAATATGGTTCTGCATCAGCCCTTTCCCAACCAGCCTACCCAGCTTGAAGTTCCTCGTTGTCTAAAACTCGCTCAGTTAATCATTATTCATGCCCATTACATGCGGCCCTCTTCATCTTTCTTTCACCAAAGCTTCATGGCCTCCCAACCACCTTCAAACAATTTGACTCAAGGCCCTAAGCCACAAGTATGTAAATCAAAGGCTTATTATCAACCTTGTTACCACTACCGTCATCACTAAATGACGAATCAACCTTTCCACCTATGGCTATAGAAACATCACTAACAACTTCAACCATGCCCTCATTATCTGAGTTGTATAACTTAGTAAGTGAATCCTCATCATTTGAAATGTTCCCTAAATTCTAATAGGTTAAGATAGACTCTATTATAGCAGTTTCATCACTGGTGCCACATTCTTCGGCTGCCTTATGCTAGGGGAATACCCCATGCGAGAAATTTGGATATTTATTGAAGAGGATGAGGAATGCAAGAGAATTTCTAACAATCCAATATAAACTCTAATATTGCAAACTAGAGAGTCAGTTACTGACCATCCACATATGGAATTTTGTCATCTTATACTTATTGCTCTCCATATTTATGAATGTGTCATGCATCTGTAGACACTTTCCTTGTTATTACATGTATAAAATTTCTCAAGCATAGCACCAATCCTAACACTTATTTGTGCAAGCAAGAAATCCCCCTATCTTTTACCTTCATGTTGCCACAATCAATACCAAGGAACAACCACCAATATCCTCACGTGCTAGTAGGGTTACGAGTCCTTTGACCACAAGGTCTACACAAGGCCCTTGCTGTCAAGGTAAGCCAATTCATTTAATAAACATGTATGTCCTTTTTCGTAGTGAGATCTGGCCTTCACAAGCATCAACCATTCTTTTTTCACATGTAACATCCCATTCCTTAAATAAGGAATGCATTAACCAAGGAAAACAAGAATTCACAGGGTAGGACATAATGCCAACATATAGGAAACAATCAACCTCCACTAAGGTTCTTAGCCTCCTATGTTAGGTCCATATAATACTAGTGTATTGACCTTATTGTTATTGTTTTTCACATGCATCCCCCATATTTTTATTGTTATGCCCCATAGAAGCCCATTATTGTTATTGTTGTGCCCTTACATTATTATTGTTATGTAGGCTTTGATTATATTGTGACCCCTTAAACTCGTGTATATATAAAGGAGGTATTATCATTGGTATCATCAAATAATTGTTCATTTATGTAATGTAAAGGAGGTTTCCCCCTTGAACAAGATAATTTTTAAGTCATTGATCTATCTTTCCGTTTGTTTTGTGAGCTAGTTGCATAACATTTGGTATCAGAGCCTTGGATTCTAGGGTTTCACTGCTTCAAACAGGACATCTTGGAATATTTGCTGTAAAGTTTTTTTTACAAGGATTCAAAAGCTGAAATTTTGACCATGTGGAGCTGAAATCATGGTGAAATTTGTATAAAATTTTTAGATATTGGTTCACTATAGATTCTAAGATATGGTCCGACGAAGGCACGGTTTTTGGTGGGTTTTGCAGGCTCCAGAATTCAATCTCAAATAGGTGACCTAGGGAAAATCATCATAACTTTCTCTCTAAGAATTGGATTTCAATTTTGTAAAAGCTGATTGAAATTGCATGAACTTTAGTTTTTTGTGTATCATTTTTAGGTCTGAAGGTCGAAAGAGTGACACATCGTATTTCGTGCAATTTTGATCTACTGAACTAGTCTATAATCAGGCCATCGTGGGAGATTGAGCATAACTATTTCTTGAAGAATCCAATCTCAGTTTGACTTGTGGGGTTGGAAATAAGACTCATAGGGCTACCACATAATGAAATTTAGAGCTTGGAGAGATGAAATTGCAGAGTTACAACCGTTTCATATCAAGCTCCTAAAATAAAGAAAAATGTATGTATTTTTTTAAAATTGCATAACTTTTGTTTGAAAAATTAGTTTGAAGTGATTCCAAGGGCATATTTAAGCAACAAAATCATTATTTGGTTCTAAAATTTATCCCAAATATAATAATTCAACACCCATTAAGCCCTCAAAAATCTCTACTATGACTCATGAAGAGGAAGAATTGCAACATGATATATCCAAATTACTGGACCAAATGCAATAAATTTCACTCTCACAAAGAGCAAAGACATGGATGGATTAAAAGGGGATCTGCATGGTTTAAAGGTAGCACTAAAAGGTGACATGGATGGTTTACAAATATAAATAAAAGGTGACATGAGTGGTTTAAAAGCAGACATGGACAGTTTGAAGCAAGGTTTGACAAAGTTGCTGCAAGAAAGGCTTCCCAGTAGTGACAAGGTATTCCATGAAAATACTAATGAGGGCAAAAGGAATATGAATTATGATTTTAGAGACTCCAATGTTGGTTTCAAGATCCATGATTTTCTAAAGAACAATATGAGGAAGTTTGATGGCAAGGATCCGGTAACATGGATACCACATATGGAGCAATATTTTGATCTCCATGATGTGTAACACACACAAAAGGTATGCATTGCATCTTTATATTTGGAACCCAATTAGTTTGTATGGTATCAATGGATTTTTTCTCATAAACCACTTGTGAGTTGGTAAATTTTTACAGAGGAAATGATAGCACATTATGAGGATACAAAGAGAAACGTTGTCTTTATCCAATTGATAAATCTCAAACAAAAGGGTTCAATGGAGGAGCACATTGAGGACTTCCAAAAATTGAATATTAGGGTAAGTTCTTGTGCAATTAGCTCGCAAAACAGAAGAACATATAGATCAACGACTTGAAAAATAGCCTCTTCAAGGGGGAAACCTCCTTTACATCACATAAATGAACAACTCTTGGATGATACAAATGATAAGACCT
The DNA here is from genome assembly GCA_000404065.3 of Pinus taeda. Taxonomy (NCBI): domain Eukaryota; kingdom Viridiplantae; phylum Streptophyta; class Pinopsida; order Pinales; family Pinaceae; genus Pinus; species Pinus taeda. Next base: position 172,217 of record APFE031263701.1, on the reverse strand, counting down.
CCGTGGAATATATAGGAGTCTAAGGGATCACAATAAAATCAGAGCCTACCTAACAATAATAATGTAAGGGCACAACAATAAAAATAACAGGCTTCTATGGGGCACAATAATAACAACATGGGGGATACATGGGTACAACAATAACAATATGGGGCTACACTAAAAATAACAATAAGGGAGAAGCACTAGTATTATAGGGACCTAACATGCCCCTCTCCTTCAAAAAAGTGTTTTCCTCAACACTTGATTAGTTTTGGATTATTCTCTATAAAATTATCATCCTCGCATGATTTTAGCAGTTAAGTTCTTCCACTTAACGAGATACTCTTGAAATTAATCAATTCCATTGTTGTCGAGTTCTTGTTTCTCTGACTGCTTCAGGCGCAAATATGATTTTTCCTTCTTCATCAAGTTTTGGCAACACTATTTAAACTGGGAGCTTGTCACAGATAACCTTCTTTAAGAATGAAACATGAAAAATTTGGTGTACTCCGGAAGATGAAGGAAACTCCAATTTGCATGCCATAGTACCAATCTTTTGCAACACCTTGTAAGGACCATAATACTTGGGTGATCATTTATTATCCTTGTTAGCTTGCTTGAGGGACATTTGTTTGTATGGTTGTAGTCGTAAGAATACTCACTCATCTACAACAAAATTTCTTACACTCTGATGTTGATTTTCCTATTGTTTCATTTGATTTTATGCCAGAGTGAGGTTACCTTTTAAGAGTTGGAGAACTTGTTGTTGATGCTCGATGTGATCTTCCACTAATTGAACCTTATCATTTTCTCTTAAATATGATGTGAGGGATGGTAGATGATATCCATAAAGTGCCATAAATGGGGTCATTTTTGCTGCAGTATGGAATAAAGTGTTATACCACCATTCAACTAGAGGTAACCCCTTGGCCCATTTTATTTGTTTATTAGATACAAATAAACAAAGACATCCTTCCAAACATTTATTCACTATCTTAGTTTTCCCATCAAATTGAGGATAATAAGATGGGCTATGAGCTAATTGAGTACAAAGCAAAGAAAATAATTTTGTCCAAAAATTTCTAGTGAAAATGGGATCTTTGTCACTTACAATAATCATTGGGTTTCCATGTAGATTTTGAATTGTTTCCATAAATGTAGTAGCAATTATATTGGCTTTAAAAGGATAAGTACCACACAAAAGTGTGCATACTTGGTAAGTTTGTCAACTACCACCATGATGAAACTCTTTCCTTCAGACTTGGGTAAAATTGTGATAAACTCCATTGAGACCTCCTCCCAACACTGAATTGGAATGGCTAATGGTTGTAACAGACCCAAGGTCTAAATTGTCTCAGATTTATTATGTTGGTAAAACGAACATTCTACCATAAACTTCTGAATAACAGATTTAAGACCATCCCAAAAAAATACCTTCTTGACCTTGTGGTAAATTTAAAAAAATCTTGAATGCCCTCCTAAGGGGGAGGTGTGCAATTCCGAAAGACTACTTTGCTTGAGTTTGGAATTCTTACAAAGATATAAGTGATCTTTGTACCATAATGAATCACTTTTCCCTCTAAATTTATCATATGTACTTGAATATTTCTTCAACTTTTGAATGAGTGTCCACACCTTTTCATCATTCTTCCATTCATTCCTTGCTTTGGTTATCTAATTAGGTTTGATAATATAAATAGCACAATGCAATGCTTTGACATCCTCATTATTTCTTGAGAGTGCATCTACAACAACATTTTGTTTCCCTTTTTTGTAGATGATTTCAAAGTCATAACCCAACATCTTTGTGACCCATTTTTGTTTCTCTTCTAAAGATAATCTTTGTTCCAAAAAGTATTTAAGACTATCATAATTATTTTTTACCTTAAAGTTTCTTCCCATTAGATAAGGTCGCCATTTCTTTAGTGCATGTAGTATTTCCAACATTTCCTTCTCATAAATAGGTTTGTGTAAATAATTTCCTTTGATTGGAATACTTTCAAAAGAAATGTGTCTTCTTTCTGATATTAAAACAACACTAAATCCATTTCCTAAGGCATCACATTCCATAATAAAGGTTTTTGTGAATTTTGTCTTAGCTAAGTCCAGTTCTTGGCACATTTCCTCTTTAAGATGTTCAAAGGTGGTAGTTTCTCCTCGAGTCCAAGAAAATGCATCTTTCTTCAACAATGTTGTTAGAGATTATATTATTCGACAATAATTCTTAACAAACATGCAATAATACCTTATCAACCTGATAAATCCTCAAAGATGCTTTATGGTTGTGGGGATTTTCCATTCCTTAATGGCTTTAATTTTTTTATGGTCTACCTTAACACAATCATGAGATACAATATTTGTTAGGTAGTGGGTCCCCTGCGTAAAGTTTTTAGGGCTTAATGCCCAAAATTTTGGGATGTTGGTATCATAAAGGCACTACGAAGTGCACGGAGCATGAGTTGTAATGAGTCAAGTCAAAGGGTAGTCCCCTCAAAAATAAGGTAAGATAATAGAAAGTGAGTTGACCTGCCGATGGTCCACAGACCATGAGAATGTATAAATAGAGCAAGGCTCTAGGTGTAGAAGATAGTTTTTTGGAGGTTTTGGAAAAGATCTAAAGTGCATGGGTTATTAACAGTGATAGTTGCTCCGAGTTTGTAAGTCTAAGTTGAGGGTTGTAGTAGGAGATAGAGGCTTGGTGGCTGTGTGCACAGAGGCGCAGTAAACTCTGCAGTTGTGTGCACAGACCCCTACAGCTGAGTGCATAGGGTAGGAAGTGGATTGTAACTGGAAAAAGGCATTAATAAAGATAAGTTGGTTTTGGAATATTGCGTATCTGTTCTATATTCTGGTTTATGCATATGTTTATAGTTTACAATTACACGTATGTTTGTTATGTTAAATGGTAACTGAAAGCATTATGCATCTTTATGTAATTCAAGATCTATAATAATATTAAACGCAAAAAAGGTAAATTGCTCTCACACTTGTCTTCCAAACCGCGCAAAGGTAGCTACTCTGAACAAACGATTGCGAGGAAGTAGTGCAGCACGTAGAATCAGATCACGAACTTCTAGACCTCATCAAGACATCCCTAGGGTGTAGAAACCTGGTTCCAGCAACCTCCCATACTATCTCAAGTGAGACCTCAGTCCGCACTCCACGGATTGTTGCCGAAAGGGCCAGTAGTTTCAGGATTTGTTTGGCTAAACATTTCTGAACCTGGGTCAGGCCCCAATAAGCCAACAAATGGTTCTGTTTCCAAGACCAGGATCTGCCTAAGGGATGTTTGATGTCGAAACACCAGAACCCTATGAAGAAATAAATTGAATATTGGCTGGATTAGAAGCTGCACGAGTTCGTAATATAGGAAAACAAAACACCAAAAATATCCGAGAAGAGGTGGTTGGATCGCTTCATATATACAGAAATCCAGGAGATCTTCTTTGAGACCTTCTCTTCGGAACTATACAATTGGATCGCGATGCTAGTAGATAGCCATGGAAGGTGAAAGCTCAATCAACCGATAGTGTGGACTCTAGAGTTGGTGCGCAGGCTAGAGGCATTTGAAGGTAAGATCGTGTGGGCCATAGACCATTAGCTGGATCGGATAATAGGAGGGTTTATCACTAAATTTGCGATAGATACAACTATCAGCTACAGTGAAGCAGAAAGATGTTTTCTCAAGGGACCGCGAGGTAAGTACATCAAGTCTTTGAATACCTGGATTAAGATGCTGTTATGCGAAAAAAGGGTGATGTGAATACATTAATGAGTGGAATGACACGAAGCGGAAAGGTCTATAAAGGGATTGAAGGGTTAGGAAACAATCCTTTAATTTCACCTCCGTGAGCAAGTGAGGAAGAGCATGCTTGGGTTTCTTCAAGGAGTGTAGTTAGTTTGATCAGGCAATGCATTCCACAGTTATCATCCCTATTAACGCCACCACTCCCGTCACCTTCTTCACCTCCATCTTCATCCACACCACCTCCACCAAATCAGTAGTTGAGCATGGTGAGTGCAATCAAGTTGCCTATATTTAGAGGAGTAGGGAACAAAGATCCAGATCAGTTTTGGTTTGTAGTAAGAGTAGTGTGGAAAGCACACGCGGTTACGGATGATAATATTAAGAAGGCCACATTGGTAAGTGCGTTGTAGGATCGTGCGCTGACATGGTATATCAAACACTCAAATGATCACCCAAATGGCAGAATAGCAGAGATCTAGATTGCATGGAATAGAGAATTTAGCCGGCCGAAATCGAAGACACAGTCGATCATCGGATTTAAGGAGACTGCGATGCTTCCAGGCGAAACCCCCTAGGATCTATATCAGAAGTTGAAAAGTACGATCCGCGAGGCTCATATGACACTGACCGATGCACAGCACTGTGCATGGTTTATGGCATCTTTGACACCACACCTGAGGATGGCACTATCACAACAAAAGCTCTCCACCCAAGTAGAAGCATTGGAAATGGCGATGAGGTTGCAAAAAACACTGATACAGGGTCTGGGGTTGGGAGTCCAACAAATCCACATGTAACTACAAAACCTATGCTTGGAGATGCAATGTTTGAAGCAGGATAGGGCGCCCCAACCAAAGGCGCGCGAAGAAGTGTGGTGTATAAAATGTAGAGGACAAGGTCACTATAAGGATCATTGTCCTATATTCGCGAACTATTTTGTGGGAGGGGGATCGATGCCATCAAGACCAGAGGTAGAAGCAGGGTTGAGTGCGTCCCCCACATTTTGGTATGTGATTTGTCAAGTGGGAGTGTTAGCCTCTTGTAGCAATAGGTATTCATATTTCATGATCAACATTTTTACATGCCAAAGATGTCAAACTTTGCATGCTGCAATGTTCCATATTTCCTTAAGAGGCCAAAGAAGAGGCCATGAGTGTGTGCTGGCCTAAATTCCCCTGTTGTGTTCCATTTTTTGATGAGTTGATCCATTTTTGTGAGTTTTCAGTTAAGGGAGGGCCAAACAACTTAATCTTGGTCTCCGTAGGTTTCATTTGCTTGTTGAAGAATATAGAGATGAACATCTGTCCAAACAAGCTTAATATTGGCAGATTTGTAAATAGGAAGAGAAACAAGGGCACTCATCAGCTTAATATGAGCCCTGGAAGAGACAAGGATCAATTTAGATAGGAGGATAGCTGAAAGAAAAGTTGAAAGGCTGGGTATGCTAGTTCGAGTGCACCCAAACCAAAAGAAGAAAAAATGCTAGGTGAGTAGGCCGGGTAGGTAGCTTCGTGGTTGTAGAATCATGGCTTGTGATCCATTTCATGTTTTCAAGTGTCATATCCATTCACATCCCAAGCATAAGGAAATTTTTCATTTGGAGGAGCTCAAGCGAGGCATGTCTTACTTCCCCTTCTTCCTCTTTCCTCAAACACTCACTAACTTCCCCTAAAGAGTTCAAGATCTGCTTGATATCTCTTAGTCTCATCATTTTTCATAGCAATTGCCTTGGTAAAGATATTCTTTACTCAAGGAGTGTTCACACTTCCGCTACAAGTCCTATTTCCCCTTTATAGCCTAAGAGTTATACACTTAGCGCTTTCTTGTCACAATTCATATTAACTGCTAAAACTTCATTATGTAACTCCCTATCAATCTCCCCTTCCCTTACTAAAAATATGTTAAATAACTCCCCTATATACTTATCCCCTCCCCCTGGTTGAAAAATAACCATAAGTGTGCTTGGAAATTGCTAAGTTTTGCTGAAACTTAGCAAGAACCCTCATTGCCCCTTTCTCCAGATCATGGAGGCCGCTTTGATCGATCCCTTTTCCAGGCTTATGTGTCTGCTAATAAGATCTTTGCAGACAAGGTCATGGAAGTAATCAGCCCTGATGATGATTACGTTTGGGTACATGACTACCATCGCATGGTGCTTGCCACATTTCTAAGGAAGCGATTTAACAGGGTGAAGCTTGGATTCTTTCTGCATAGCCCATTCCCTTCATCGGAGATTTTTTAGTACCCTTCCTGTGAGGGAAGAAATCCTCAGGGCTCTACTTAACTCGGACTTGATTGGTTTCCATACATTTGATTATGCTCGACATTTTCTCTCTTGTTGCAATAGGATGCTTGGTCCTGATTATGAATCGAAGAGAGGCTACATTGGACTTGAATACTATGGTCATTCTGTTGGTATAAAGATTCTACCTATGGGAATTCACATGGGTCGGCTTGAATCAGTGGTAAATATTCTGGACACGGCATTGAGAAAATGGGGAGCAACATGGGGCTCCATTTAGAGAAGAAGATTGGAGTAAAAATACCAATGAGGATGTTTTGACATTGCCAACAGTAACAGATGCTTCTTCACTTGCTATACAACTTTCAAGCGGCAACTTAGGTGAAAACAATGAGGATATATCTTCCAAGAAAGACCCAGTTGTGGATGATTATTTTGTTCCAGATAAATTGCCTCTCTTTCCAGATGAACTATTTTTTCCTTCAGGAAACTCATTATTTCCTGATGATGATGATGTGTTGAATGAATTATTATGCGAATGCCTTTCTGGTCCAGAGAACAGTAGTATGCTGCAGCTGCATCAGTTTAGTGATGTCCAGAAGCAGGATGACATTTCCCAGTGAAAGTTCAAGGTGCACAATAATGCATAAGGAAGGAACAGAAATTTTGTCTGAACAGTATGACATTAGCTTTCTCTTTGATGAACAGCGTGCGAGGGCGAATATTTCTCAGGGTGATGGCTGTAGCTTGCTTTGACAAGGAAATATGGAAAACAAAGAGCAGATGATAGATTCTTTCCTACAAGATATTCGAACACCATCCTCTTCTCATTTAGCAGGCGATTTCTAGAACTCAATGACCTCACAAGCGAGCTGGAGGGAAATGCTTCTGGTCTAGGAAGTGTTAATGAGCTCGATGAGTTCTTTGATGCCTCAGATAATATGCATGGTTTCTCTAATGCTTCAATGATGTTGAATGGAATGTGCAACCAAGTAGAGGGCATTACCATGGTCTATGCTGAAAATTATCGATACGATGTGTTTCTTCAGGCATCTAATGTTTATGTAGAGCCAAATTTGGTACAAGTAGGAGATAATTTAGCATCTCATTTTTGCACAGAAGGGCAAAGTGGTATTAGTGTCGATTGCAAATCCTGTAAGGGGCAAGGGAAAGGATGTCGAAGAAAAAAAGAATGAGACATATTCAATTACCAAGATAATCGATGAGACATTTGGGCACCCTGGCTATGAGCCTGTCGTGTTAGTAGACAGAGCAGTTCCATTGTTTGAGAGATATGCTTTCTACACAATTGTAGATTGTTGTGTGGTTAACGTTCTGAGGGATGGAATGAATCTCACTCCTTATGAATGCGTTGGTTGCAGATAGGGTAGCTCCAAAGCAGATGTTTGTCACTGTCAGTGCAAAGATTTGTTCAACAATGGAGTAACATAGCTCGCGTTGACAGTGTGTACTTCCAGAGGCAACTTAAAAATAAGCATTGGTGTGATATCACCTTATCGTGCTCAAGTTCTTTAATTGATGAATTTCAAGGTGGCCAAAAAGATATTATAATAAAATCAACAGTTAATCGGCTTCCTTTCGGATTCACGGCGTACAAATGTTGCTCTAACACGTCCAAGATTTTGTCTCTGGATCGTTGGGAATGAACCATCTCTAGGATAAAGCAACTCTGTCTGGAAGAAAATTGTAAAATGCCATCGAGAGGAAGTGTTATCTAAAAATCCTAGCATGGATAATGGATGGTAGAAACTATGATCAGCAGAGATGAAATATGTAAATGATCAGCAGTCATCAAAGGAGCCGATAACGACTCCAAAGGCCGTAGAAGGCCTAGCAGCGAGCATAAATAAGTGATTGAACAGTTCAAAGACCTTCATCAAAGTCAAAGAGGCAACTCTAAGCCTTTAAAACTCACCAGAACATAGTTAAAGCTATTAAAGAATATTCATATCAGATTTTAAAGGAATCAGTGCCACTTAAGGGCAGCATAACTGCCTAAACGGTGCTGACAAAAGGATTCAATGTGTAGTTATTACAGAGTTATGGCCATGAGGCCAGTGCATAGCTCCAGGACCACTGTTCAACCATTTTTGAGGCTGATCTCTCATGCGTAGCCCTCAGTAGCATAACTTGAGTTGCCAACTACCCCAACGCAACTCTTTTTAGAGATTTTATTGCATTGATTTCCAGCATAACTTTGAATTGAAGACAGTTACTACACAAATCTCTTTTAGATCTGCTTTAGAGATATTTTTTGATATTTTTCCCCCTTGACACCTGTTCAAGGGAAGTCTATAGATATTTTTCTATATAAACCACCCTATAGACAGTCTTAGAGAGGGGAAGAAAAGGAGAATCGGTCGATACACTCCAGGAGAGACTCGTTCTGTACATCTGATACATTTTCCTTAATCAAAGACTACTAAAAGTTTGGAGAATGGACTTTGTGTTGTGTTTTAAATGTTTGAAGGGTGAATCATGGAATTCTAGTGTTGCAACATGACTCAATAAGTGCCTCTCACCTCTGTTTTCAATGATATATGCTCATATTATACATGTATCACCATCTAAATAGCAGAAAGAAAGATTAGCTTAGAACTTGCTTGGCTGCACTCTATGCTCAAGGTCTGCTGTTTCTTTATGTTTTCATCTGAATTGGTAATGAATATGAATTTCCCTTTGGCTCATATCTCCTCGAATTCACCCATGTTTGGCAGTTATCTAGGGATTTTGACTGCTCCTAGACATCTCTTTCACCTTCCTTCTAGTATGCTGAATGAGAGATTCTTTGTTGCTTCTCATTCCTTAAACTTTCAATCCGGTTGGTTGGTTTGCTACACTCTAGACCTGCGCTGTATTATTGAGAGTTTTTATAATCAGAGATTGCTCGAAAGCTTGGATGATGGACTATCTATTATGTTTTTTTTAAATTCCTGAAGGGTGATTATGGAATTCTGATGTTGCCACATGGCCCAATGAGTGTCTCTTGCCTTTATTTTTCAGTTTATATATGTTGGTATCATCTATATGTCACTATCTAGATTGTAGAAAGAAAGACTAGTCTACAATTTGCCTTACAGCACTCTATACTCATTTCCTGCCATTTCTATATGTTTTCTTCTGATTTAGGCATTAATATGAATACCTCATGGCTCATATTTGTTCTATGTCATCCATGTATGATTGTTGTTTAGGAAATCTTGGCTGTTCCTAGATAGAGTTCGTTCACCTTACCTCTGTCAGCCAGATGAAATATTTTTTAGTTGCCTTACATCTCTGACCTCCACTTCATCCTTTTTTAGCCTGAATAATTGTTTCATGAGTAGCTATCCTGCACCATATTCCTCTTGTGACCAAGAAAACACACTAGCAGTCCTACTCCCTGACTCCATGCCCAGTGGTTTGAAACTTATCACACTATGCATTTGCCTCTATACTTGAAACCATCCTCCTTCCAACCAAAACACAAACAAAACCCCTTGTACTCAACAACTAGCCTAAAATCACCCTAAACAAAGCTAAATTACGAAGAGAGAGCCCTCTCTGATTGCAGGTAGGCTAGGACCCGTAGTCCAAAGATTGGTTTGGTGTTACCTCGGTCGTATCCCTTAAGGAGCCAAGGGACAACCTGAGAGATAACATAATGGCGACTCCACTGGGGAAATTTTGAAATAATTCCAATGATCAAGTTGGAAGCTCGCTCCCAAAAATAATTCACATTATACAAGGTCAAATTTGGACCCAAAGCCCCTAGCTACTTTTGAAAATCCAAATTTAATCCCAAGAAACCTCAGGAAGCTAGAGCGAAGAGAGGATTTAGCTGATTCTAGTCCTGAGAAATTTCAGCCAAGCAGTGTTCCAACCCCTGTCAAAGTTCTATTTTGTTCATCCCCTATTGCCCCTACTTCATCATCCACCTCTCCAAGCACCTCGTCCACACCTCTGTTCACTTCACATACTACCACTACAACTCCTATTATCCCAGTTGTTCCGTTTATCCCTGTTGTTCCACTTATCCCTATAAATATGGCTAATAGATATGCCCCTTTACAACTGCCTGCAAATCCCGAGGCTATGCCTAAGGATTACTAGACTAAAATAACTTATTTTGATGGCACAAGTGCCTACACAACCCTTCAACATACAAAGAAAATGCAGGATTACTTTAATAGCTATGAGATTGATGATGATGGTGTGAGAATGAAGATTTTTGTCCAAAGTTTGACAGGTGATGTCAGGCCTTGGTTTAGAGCGCTTCCAGCCAATTCCGTACCAAACCCACAAGCCTTATACCAAACATTTATCAATAGATGGGAGAAGAAGAAAGACCCATTGCACATATTGTCTGAATATGACACCATTAAAAGAGGCCCTCAGGAGGCTATGTTAGACTACTGTGAAAGGTTTAACAATGTTTACAATGCAATCCCACAGAACCTTAGGCCTCCACCTGATCTTGCTTTATATAAATTCCCTGATGGTTTTGATACTGACATGGCTTATCAGTTAAGGGAAAGAGCCCCTCAAATCCTGGCAAAGATGCAAGACGTTGCTATTAGTGTGGAGGAAAACTTAATTGCCAAGAGAAATAGAGCAAGAGCTAAGAGAAGAACCACCTTTAAAGAGGAACCTTCAGCCTTAGACAAGAAACTTGATGCTATTATCAGTGGCATGCATAGGCTGGGAGATAGAATAGAAACCATTGAGAGAAAGTCCACATGGGATGCGCCATAAACTAACACTGTTAGGAACCCAAATTTCATGAAAACTCAGAACCCAAACGCTGGAAGATCTAGTCTAGATCATGATATAAGACCTCCTTTCCAAGAGAACTACACAGAGGCATCTACATCTAGTGAGCCATTAGAAGATACTCATATAAACTGGGTGGGTTCAAAGAGTGAACAACAGGTTTTCTTAACACAAGAAGGCTGCAATCATATCCAACAAGACCAAGATGAGCATGACTTTGATAAATTTCAGACTCAAACCGGAGAGTCTTTTGACTTCAAACAAGGCTATGATTCTGCTGGGTATGAAGTGCACAAGCAATATAAACTGAGGACTATAACAATTGATGCGCCCGAGCCCATCAAACAAAAGGAAGCAAAACAACCCAAGAAGATTAAAGGCAAGGCTGTTATTATAGAACCGGTTGATGAGACTGTCCCAAACCTGCAGGAAGTAACTATGGAAGACATAACAAACATGCTACCCTCTATTGATCAGCCTTTGCTATCTTCTCCCTCAAAAGAAGATTTGAGCAGCACTCCGAAAAACCTTCTCAAAACAGAAATACCACAAGGTATCACTCACCATAACGCTGATAATCAAGAGGAAAACGCAGAAAATACACTTGAAAGGGGAAAATCGGCCACTGCCAACACAAAGACTCCATTGGAGAAACCATTTAACTTAGAAGCAGAAATAAGTAAACTTAAGATTTCCAACCCCCTCCCTGAGCTTGCCAAAAATGATGTGTATAGGCAACAAATCCAAATATCTCTTCAAATGCCAGAGACCAAGGATGATGTCAATGTTTTAGATGATACGTCTGAGCTGTTATTCAGTCCTGAGGTTAATGGAAAACCAACATATGGAGCTGTTCTGCCCTTTTATGTAAGCCTACATATACATGACAAAGTTTTGCACAATGCTATGTTTGATTCAAGTGCCTCACACAATCTTATGCCCAAAGGTGTAATGGAAAAGCTAAACCTTGATGTCACAAGACCCTACAAAGACCTATTCTCCTTTGACTCAAGTCAGGTCAAGTGTTTAGGCTTAATCAAAGATCTATGTGTTTCTTTAGTCCAATATCCCAACAAACCAATTCTAATGGGCGTGGTGGTTGCTGACATTCCACCAAAATATGGGATGCTCTTATCAAGATATTGGGGAGAAAAACCCCAAGGATCCCTCCAATTAGACCTCTCTTACGCCACTATTTCAGTCTTTGGGCAACCAAAGAGACTGTATAGAGAAACACTGATGAAGTATGTGGTGAGTAGTGAGGAAAAGCCCCAAAACTTTCCCATTTACTCAATCCATTCTGATATGGATTCCTTTATTTTGTTCAATGATGATGATTGTCCCCCAACTGGTGATAAGCCTTTGGATTTAGAACAAGAAGAATGTATAAGTGAGGAATCAGTTACCCATACCCAAGAAACTATCAAAACAGTCAATGCAACCAACACACAAGAAGAACCTCCCGAAACAGAAAATTCAAATATTCCCACTCCGATAATGATTTCAACTCCCAATGCTAGCCAAGACCAAGAAATCCTATGGTATTTGGAATTTGATGGTTCAGTAAATAAGCTAGGAGCAGGTGCAGGAGTATGGATCCATAATACCCAAAACAACCATGCAGAGGGTCATGCCTATAGATTGAATTTCAAATGCACCAACAACATGGCAGAGTATGAGGCCCTCCTTTTAGGCCTTAAGCTCATCAAAGCTCTTGGGGCTGCAAAAGTTTCCATTCTAGGTGAATCCGACTTAATAATCCAACAAATGAAAGGCAACTTTGTCACGAATGACAATAAGCTAAGAGCTTATAGGACTGCTACCACATAAATACTCAATTCCTTCACTGAATCCAAGCTTGCCAAGATATCAAGAAGCCATAACATGCATGCTCACAGTCTAACCACCTTTGCTAGCACTTGTAAGCTTCCCTTTGAGCCCAATCACCACTTTACTATTGAGGTAAAGTACAGGCCTGCTGTCCCTAACAATATTAAAGATTGGCAAGTTTTTTAGGACGATGCACAAATCAACAATTTTTTGACTTTGCAGCAAGAGTTTTCAAGTTTAAACATTGGCATGGATGCCATGGGTGAACAACAACAAACAACAACCCAAAATAAGCAAACCCTAATAGCTGAAACAACTAGAAAAATGCTACACCCAACCATTTTTTATGCCAAAAACATGCAAGAGCTCAGGCAGATGCATTCAGGAGAAATAGCTGAAACAGAGGCCGAAATCATTGATTTAAAAGACAATTTTTTGCTTGTTGGTCTCACTCCATTAGAAGACATCTTTTATGCAAATGATGTTCCCAAAAAACCAAAAAATGCAACCTCTAAACTCTGCAATTGAAGACTGTAATATTGGGATAGCAGAGAAGCCCAAAATGATTAAATTGTCCAAGTCTTTGCCACCTGATAAAAAACCAAAGTATATTGACCTGTTCAAAGAGTTCCAAGATGTATTTGCTTGGAGTTATGAGGACTTGAAGTCCTATGACACCTCGGTTATTCAACATACCGTCCCTCTAAAACCAAATCAAAAGCCCTTCAAACAAAAACTAAGGAGAATCAATCCAGTCCTTCTCCATTTGATCGAAAAAGAAGTGAAAAGAATGTTTGAGGGTGGCATTATAACTCCCATTAGATTTTCTAAATGGGTATCCAATCTTGTTCCCACAATAAAGAAGATAGGTGAGATTAGGCTTTGTGTAGACTTAAGAAATCTGAACCAAGTCTCCCTTAAAGACCACTACCCATTGCCCAAAATGGACCACATTCTCCAAAGAGTAGTGGGGTCATCTAGAATATCTTTGCTAGATGGATTTTCAGGTTTCAATCAAATACTTGTTCACCCAGATGACCAAGACAAGACAGCCTTTACAACACCGTGGGGAACATTTAAATATGTGAAGATGCCTTTCAGACTAAAGAATGCAGGTGATACCTTTCAAAGGGCCATGGACATTGCATTTGCCAAGGAAATCCATGATTTCTTGGTTGTCTATATTGATGACTTAACCCCTTTCTCCAAATCTGACCAAGAGCACCTCAAGCACCTTAGGGAAGTATTCATGACATGTAGGAAATATGGCATTTCCTTAAACCCCAAGAAGTCCCTCTTTGGACTTGAGGAAGGCAAGCTTCTAGGCCATATTATTTCAAAAGATGGCATCAGAATTGATCCGAAAAGGATCCAAGCCATTCTGCAAATCCCTTATCCGAGAAACATCAAAGAGTTGCAAGCATTCCTTGGAAAAATCAATTTCCTAAGGAGATTTATCCCAAACTTGGCTGAGCTGATAAGATTGTTAAGCAACATGTTAAAGAAAGATTCCAAGGTAAAATGGACTCTAGAGGCCAAGCAAGCATTTGAGAGTATTAAAGTTGCATTAACCCAAACTCCGATCCTCACAAGCCCACAGTAGGACCAAGGAAATGAGAAACCAATTGCATTTTTTATCATCTTTTCCTTTGCTTCAGATCACACGATAGCTGTTGTCCTTTTGCAAAAAGATGACCAAGGAAATGAGAAACCAATTGCATTTTTTAGCAGAGCCTTTAGAGATGCTCCTTTGAAGTACCAAATCATGGAGAAGCAGGCCTATGCTCTTGTTAAGGAAATTAAAGATTTCCGAGTTTACATTTTATACTCACATGTGATTGCCTATGTCCCAAATTCTGTTGTAAAAGATATATTAACTCAAGAGGGATTAGAAGGAAAAAGAGGCAAGTGGATTGCCAACATCCTTGAATATGACATTGAAATAAGACCCACCAAGCTCATAAAGGGACAAGGTTTAGCCAAACTGCTGTCTGAAACCAATTTTCAAGCCCTAGACATTAACCAGCTGGACAATGAACAGGAGCTGGCGACTCCACAGATCAGTGAGACCTTTTTGCAATCCCCATGGTATGCTGATATTTGTTATATATTGTTAAACCTGTGTGCTCCTCTAGGATTGTCCAGGACCAAAAAGAGATTTTTAAAGATGAAGGCATCAAATTTTTATGTCATAGATAGTGCTTTGTTTTGGAAAAACCATGAAGGAATATTGCTGAATTGTTTAACTATCAATGAAACTAACAATGTTATCAAAGAGTTCCATGCAGGGGACTGTGGAGGACATTTATATTGGAAGTCCACTACTAACAAGATTTTAAGGGTTGGTTTCTATTGGCCCTATTTGTTTGCAGATGTAAAAAAGTTTGTTGTCTCATGCCACAAATGCCAAATCTTTGAAGGCAAAAGAAAGTTGTTGCCCTTGCTCCTTAAGCCCATCTCAACCAAAAAGCCTTTTCAACAATGAGGTCTTGACTTCATTGGAGAAATCCATCCCTCTTCCTCAGGCCAACACAAATGGATTCTAACAACCACCGACTATTTCACCAAGTGGATTGAAGCCATCCCATGCAGGCAACCCAATGACTCCACCATTATCCAATTTCTTGAAACCAACATCCTCTCCAGATTTGGCTGCCCTGAGAAGATCATTACAGATAACGCTGCTGCCTTCAAATCCAAAAAAATGATTAATTTTTGCCATAACTTCCACATCACTCTGGGCCACTCCACAACCTATTATCCTTAAGGCAATGGCTTGGCTGAATCTTCCAACAAGAGCCTGATTAATATCATCAAGAAAATGCTAGAAGAAAAAAAGAAGAACTGGCACAAAAAGCTTATTAATGCCCTTTGGGCAGACAAACTGTCAACCAAGAGATCCATTGGGATGAGCCCTTATGAGCTAGTATATGGTATGGAGGCCAGATTTCCATCTTCTTTGGGCATTCCTGTGATTAAGCTACTACAGGAAATTTGAGCTGAACCAAATGATATTCAACGAAGAATTAATTAGACCATTCATCTTCAACAAACTAGAGAGCAAGTTACAACAGAGCTCAAATCTTGCAAGACAAGCTAAATAAAATATTTGACAAGAGGACTAAGGCTGAGGATTTTTGTGTTGGCAACAAAGTTCTGAGGTGGGACTGGCGAAGGGAAGACAAGGGGAAGCATGCAAATTTTGATTTTTTATGGAAAGGCCCAATTGTTATCAGCGTTGTGCAGGGAAATAACACATATTTTCTCAAATATATAGATGACAACATAGTGGAAGACGGCCCTGTTAATGGCCGAATGTTGAAACATTATCGAGATCCCTTTTAAGGGATACAATGCCCCTGTGTCTATATTTCTATATATGTCAGCACTTTCCTTTCTTCATAAGCAATTCGATTTCCTGGAACCAAGCAGCGAAGTGATGGAGACAGAACAAGGTAGTCCTCTATTTTTAACGATCAGTCACAACACCGTTCTCAAAAGAGCAACATCAAGGTTATGGAGACAGTCTGATCCAAGTCATCCATTTTAAACGCTCTAACCATAGCATTAACTTCAGGAGAACAGTGCAGCAAGATTGTAAAGGTAGAACCCATGCAAGACATCCATTACAAAGCTCTGTTTTTTTTTGCATTGATTTCAACATAAGTACACAGCGCATTTTTGGGAGAAAGGAGGAGTAAAACGCAGCACCCAACTCTTTGTTCTTTCGAATTAATTTCAAAGGGAATCATCGAGTTTGACCCTTGTTTTCAAACAAAGGGCAGAAGACTTCCCAAGGCAGATTGCATTACATTCAAAGCACTCAGTGGATAAAGGGCCAACATTGTATTTTACAGTGATTCAATTAAAAGAGGTTGCGTTCAAAGTTCGAGCTTAAATCATGTGGCAGCCAATAAAAGAAAATGCTCCTTTTATCCACGTTTTGAAGCGGTTTCAAAAGGAAAGGAACAAGCAGTTTCAGAGCACTCAGAACAAAACAAAGCAGCGTTGTTATATCAAATCAAATTCACTTAGAAGTGCTACAATCGAGCTTCCCACTTCAGTCAATAGTATCAAAAGAAAGAAGCATTTTAGTTTCACATCGCAACTTTTTCTAGACAGAAGCAAAGGAGAGCGCACTTGTTGGCCCTGTCAATGTTGGCAATTATGTTTTTGTATTTCAGACAAATCCACTAGATCCATCAAAGATTCGGGCTGAAGACATCATTGCGGTGACTGTGCTATGGCTTACTTGTTCGTACATGGGACAAGGATTTATTAAGGTTGGGTATTATGTTAACAATGACTATCACGATGAACAGTTGCGAGAGGAGCCCCCACCGAGAGTTCTTATTGATAGAGTTCAAAGGAATATCCTGGCTGACAAGCCAAGGGCTACCAAATTTCCAATTAATTTTCATCCTGCAACAATCGGTCCACCTGACAATCTAGTTCCTCCACTAGATCCCATGGTGGAAGTGCAACCTGATGTTCAACGCTAATCTTAGAGGCATTTTCAAATCGAACAATTTGATTTCTTGAGTGGGGAATTGGAGATAACCTGCTTCAAGTAATAAATCTTCACCCTGAAACTTCTGTGCCAGCAAGCTCCTTGGTATACAAAATTCCATTACAAGTGTTTAGAATGGTGGAATACTTACGATTAATTGGAAGTTAATTTTTGCAGATACAGATAACAATTAGAAGTTGATGTGATGCTTACAGGACTTGTATACAACCTTACTAAATGGAGACATGCATGAGTGCTGAACATGAGAAGCTGGGTTTCCGGCAAGAATGGTTGAGTGATACCTTTTTGACAATGAGCTTTGGAGGAGCGGCATCATCTCTTGGAAGTTCAGCACTTGCAAATGCTTTAGTAAACTGGAAGACTGATCATTGACTCTTCCATTGGTGGTAGCCACTATTGTTGTAGTTATATGTGCTATCTTGATTGTGAAAAGATGGGGAGAAAATATGGCAATTTTCAATATCAAGATTCCAACCACAGTTCTACTTTTTGCAAATTTGGTTGCTGACAAAAGGATATTGCTATTAGCGTGGGCGCAAGTGTGCTTAGATTTTTCAGTTTCAATCTTTTGGTTTCTTTGGACTCCCACTATTGTGGCAGATGGATGAGAGGTTAACATCAGTATGATTTATCCTTGTTTGATGGGTTCTACAATGCTTGGTAGTTTAGCAGTATCATGGCTACTTTGTGGACCACATTTTATGAGGCTAGAGGCATATCTGACGACTGCATTTGTGACTGCAAGTTTCTCTTTAGCAGTCCCAGCTTATGATTATCAGGTTTCTGTCTATCTTTTTTAAGATTTTATCATTTTATAGACAAATTGCCTCAGAAAGAAATTTATAAGGTTGGGGTGCTTGTGGCTTTATTTTGTCTCTTCAAATGCCTATGTTGGAATCATCTCACCTTTGCTTGCAAGATTGAGAAGCATATACGTGCCAAATGATATGCGTGCTGGTATGATAAGCATATCTCGTGTACCAGTCAATATAGTTGTTGTATTTGTTCTTATGAGGGGTGGCTACTATCATAATCTGGAGAACAACACAATTTTGACAATGTGTGTACTAGGTTTACTTTCAGGGGCCGACTGTTTACATATTTTAAATCGATGGAGTTGTGTTGTTAATGATAAGACCCCAATGGACAGGCCTTGAAAGCTTTTGTGTTATTTCCCAAAATGATTTTGAAGTTCTAGCAACCTCCAATATATGAACTTGGAAGATTCTGAGGCAGACATGCTACCCATACTTTTAGTCTACATAGCAAAGAATGTTGAGGTTTTAAGGAGTTGTTTTTTAGTTTTCTGGATTATGGGTGGGCCATTTGAATATGCTTATAAGAATTCATTTTTTTTCACGGAGGAGTGGTGTGTTGAAAGAAAAGAGGGAGGATGAATGCAGTGAACATAACCAATGTGACGGTGCTGGACAATCCTACTGCGTTTCTCAACCCATTTCAGTTTGAGATTTCATACAAGTGTCTGGTTCCTTTAAAAGACAACTTGGAGTGAAAGCTGATATATGTGGGATCAGCTGAAGATAAATCTTATGATCAAATGTTGGAGAGTGTTGTTCAGATCCCAAAATTCTAGTCTTTTAGCAGCCAACAAGCAATTGTTTCCATTTCCACAACAACAATAGAAAATCAACGCGGTCTGACCTGTTGTTCTTGGCCTTTCACAAGGAAAGGCCATCCCCAAGTGGAGCCACTGTTAGCCTCCTGTAGCAACAGGTATTCATCTTTCATGATCGACATTTTTACATGCCAAATATGTCAAACTTTGCATGCTGCAATGTTCCATATTGCCTGAAGAGGCCAAAGAAGAGGCCAAAGAGGAGGCCATGAGTGTGTGCTAGCCTAAATGCCCCTGCTGTGTTCCATTTTTTGATGAGTTGATCCATTTTTGTGAGTTTTCAGTTAAGGGAGGACCAAACAGCTTAATCTTGGCAGATTTGTAAATAGGAAGAGAAACAAGGGCGCTCATAAGCTTAATCTGAGCCCCGGAAGAGACAAGGATCGATTTAGATAGGAGGATAGCTGAAAGAAAAGTTGAAAGGCTGGGTATGCTAGTTCAAGTGCACCCAAACCAAAAGAAGAAAAAATGCTAGGTGAGTAGGTCGGGTAGGTAGCTTCGTGGTTGCAGAATCATGGCTTGTGATCCATTTCATGTTTTCAAGTGTCATATCCATTCACATCCCAAGCATAAGGAAATTTTCCATTTGGAGGAGCTCAAGCGAGGCATGTCTAACTTCCCCTTCTTCCTCTTTCCTCAAACACTCACTAACTTCCCCTAAAGAGGTCAAGATCTGCTTGATATCTCTTAGTCTCATCATTTTTCATAGCAATTGCCTTGGTAAAGATCTGCTTTACTCAAGGAATGTTCACACTTCCGCTACAAGTCCTATTTCCCCTTTATAGCCTAAGAGTTATACACTTAGTGCTTTCTTGTCACAATTCATATTAACTGCTAAAACTTCATTATGTAACTCTCTATCTATCTCCCCTTCCCTTACTAAAACTATGTTAAATAACTCCCCTATATACTTATTCCCTCCCCCTGGTTGAAAAATAATCATAAGTATTCTTGGGAATTTCTGAGCTTTCCTTAAACTTAGCAAGAACCCTCGTTGCCCCTTTCTCCAGATCATGGAGGCCGCTTTGATCAATCCCCTTGGTAGGCTTATGTGTCTGCTAATAAGATCTTTGCAGACAAGGTCATGGAAGTAATCAGCCCTAATGATGATTATGTTTGGGTACATGACTACCATCTCATGGTGCTTGCCACATTTCTAAGGAAGCGATTTAACAGGGTGAAGCTTGGATTCTTTTTGCATAGCCCATTCCCTTCATAGGATATTTTTAGTACCCTTCCTGTGAGGGAAGAAATCCTCAGGGCTGTACTTAACTCGACCTTGATCGGTTTCCATACATTTGATTATGCTCGATATTTTCTCTCCTGTTGCAATAGGATGCTTGGTCTTGATTATGAATCGAAGAGAGGCTACATAGGACTTGAATACTATGGTCATTCTGTTGGTATAAGGATTCTACCTATGGGCATTCACATGGGCCAGCTTGAATCAGTGGTAAATCTTCCGGACACGGCATTGAGAAAATGGGGAGAAAATGGGGCTCCATTTAGAGAAGAAGATTGGAGTGAAAATACCAATGAGGATGTTTTGACATTGCCAACAGTAACAGATGCTTCTTCACTTGCTATACAACTTTCAGGTGGCAACTTAGGTGAAAACAATGAGGATATATCTTCCAAGCAAGACCCAGTTGTGGATGCTTCTTTTGTTCCGGATCAATTGCCTCTCTTTCTAGATGAACTATTTTTTCCTTCAGGAAACTCATTATTTCCTCATGATGATGATGTGTTGAATGAATTATTATGCGAATGCCTTTCTGGTCCAGAGAATAGTAGTATGCTGCAGCTGCATCAGTTTAGTGATGTCCAGAAGCAGGATGACATTTCCCAGTGAAAGTTCAAGGTGCACAATAATGCATAAGGAAGGAACAGAAATTTTGTCTGAACATGATGACATTAGCTTTCTCTTTGATGAACAGCGTGCCAGGGCAAATATTTCTCAGGGTGATGGTTGTAGCTTGCTTCGACAAGGCAGTATTCAAAACAAAGAGTAGATGATAGATTCTTTCCTACAAGATATTCGAACACCATCCTCTTCTCATTTAGCAGGTGATTTCCTAGAACTCAATGACCTCACAAGCCAGCTAGAGGGAAATGCTTCTGGTCTAGGAAGTGTTAATGAACTCGATGAGTTCTTTGATGCCTCAAATAATATGCATGGTTTCTCTGATGCTTCAATGATGTTGAATGGAATGTGCAACCCAGTAGAGGGAATTACCATGGGCTATGCTGAAAATTATCGATACGATGTGTTTCTTGAGGCATCTAATGTTTATGTAGAGCCAAATTTGGTACAAGTAGGAGATAATGTAGCATCTCAGTTTTTCACAGAAGGGCAAAGTGGTATTAGTGCCGATTGCAAATCCTGCAAGGGGCAAGGGAAAGGATGTCGAAGAAAAATAGAATGAGACATATTAAATTACCAAGAGAATCGATAAGACATTTGGGCACCCTGGCTATGAGCCTGTCGTGTTAGTAGATAGAGCAATTCCATTGTTTGAGAGATATGCTTTCTACACAATTACAGATTGTTGTGTGGTTAACGCTGTGAGGGATGGAATGAATCTCAATCCTTATGAATACATTGGTTGCAGACCGGGTAACTCCAAAGCAGATGTTTGTCACTATCAGTGCAAAGCTTTGTTCAGCAATGGAGTAATATAGCTCGCGTTGACAGTGTGTGCTTCCAGAGGCAACTTAAAAATAAGCGTTGGTGTGATATCACCTTATCATGCTCAAGTTCTTTAATTGATGAATTTCAAGGTGGCCAATAAGATATTATAATAAAATCAATAGTTAATCGGCTTCCTTTCAGATCCACGGCGTACAAATGTTGCTCTAACACATCCAAGATTTTGTCTCTGGATCGTTAGGAATGAACCATCTCTAGGACAAAGCAACTCTGTCTGGAAGAAAATTGTAAAATGCCATCGAGAGGAAGTGTTTTCTAAAAATCCTAGCGTGGATAATGGATGGTAGAAACTATGATTAGGAAAGATGAAATATGTAAATGATCAACAGTCATCAAAGGGGTTGATAATGACTCCAAAGGCGGCAGAAGGTCGAGCAGTGGCCATAAATAAGTGATTGAACAGTTCAAAGACCTTCATCAAAGTAAAAGAGGCAGCTCTAAGCCTTTAAAACTCACCAGAACATAGTTAAAGCTATTAAAGACTATTCATATCAGATTTTAAAGGAACCAATGCCACTTAAGGGCAGCGGAACCGCCTAAACGGTGTTGAAAAAAGGATTCAATGTGCATTTATTACAGAGTTATGGCCATGAGGCCAGTGCATAGCTCCAGGACCACTGTTCAACCATTTTTGAGGCTGATCTCTCATGTGCAACCCTCAGTAGCATAACTTGAGTTGCCAGCTTCCCTAGCGCAGCGCTTTTTAGAGATTTTATTGCATTGATTTCTAGCACAACTTTGAATGGAAGACAGTTACTACACAGATCTCTTTTAGATCTGCTTTAGAGATATTTTTAGATATTTTTCCCCCTTGACACCTGTTCAAGGGAAGTTTGTAAATATTTTTCTATATAAACTACCCTATAGACAGTCTTAGGGAGGGAAGAAAAGGAGAATCGGTCAATACACTCCAAGAGAGACTCGTTCTGTACATCTGATATGTTTTCCTTAATCAAAGACTGCTGAAAGTTTGGAGAATGGACTCTGTGCTGTGTTTTAAATGTTTGAAGGGTGAATCATGGAATTCTAGTGTTGAAACATGACTCAATTAGTGCGTCTCACCTCTGTTTTCAATAATATATGCTCATATTATACATGTATCATCATCTAAATAGCAGAAAGAAAGATTAGCTTAGAACTTTCTTGGCTGCACTCTATGCTCAAGGTCTATTGTTTCTTTATGTTTTCATCTGAATTGGTACTGAATATGAATTTCCCTTTGGCTCATATCTCCTCAAATTCACCCATGTTTGGCAGTTATCTAGGGATTTTTGACTGCTCCTAGACAGCTCTTTCACCTTCCTTCTGTTATGCTGAATGAGAGATTCTTTGTTGCTTCTCATTCCTTAAACTTTCAATCTGGTTGGTTGGTTTGCTACACTCCAGACTTGCGCTGTATTATTGAGAGTTTTAATAATCAGAGATTGCTCGAAAGCGTGGATGATGGATTGTCTATTATGTTTTTTTTAAATGCCTGAAGGGTGACTATGGAATTCTTATGCGGCCACATGGCCCAATGAGTGTCTCTTGCCTTTATTTTTCAGTTTATATATGTTGGTATCAACTATATGTCACTATCTAGATTGCAGAAAGAAAGACTAGTCTACAATTTGCCTTACAACACTCTATACTCATTTTCTGCAATTTCTATATGTTTTCTTCTGATTTAGGCATTAATATGAATACCTCATGGCTCATATTTGTTCTATGTCATCCATGTATGATTGTTATTTAGGAAATATTGACTGTTCCTAGATAGAGTTCATTCACCTTACCTCTGTCAACCAGATGAAAGATTTCTTAGTTGCCTTACATCTCTGACCTCCACTTCATCCTTTTTTAGCCTGAATAATTGTTTCATGAGTAGCTATCCTACTCCATATTCCTCTTGTGACCAAGAAAACACACCAGCAGTCCTACTCCCTGACTCCATGCACAATGGTTTGAAACTTATCACACTATGCATTTGCCTCTCTACTTTAAACCATCCTCCTTTCCACCAAAACACAAACAAAACCCCTTGTACTCAACAACTAGCCTAAAATCACCCTAAACAAAGCTAAATTACAAAGAGAGAGCCCTCTCTGATTGCAGGTAGGCTAGGACCCGCAGTCCAAAGATTGGTTTGGTGTTACCTCATCCGCATCCCTTAAGGAGCGAAGGGACAACCTGAGAGATAACAGGGAGGAAAGCAAGTGACAAACAACTATCACTTGTTGCAGAAGTATACCCAGACTTCGCAACAGCTGTACTATAATTTCTTCATATCAGTGGGCCACAATGAGTGGACATGTCGGAGCTATGAGCTAATGATGGATATGACCCCAGCTTATTAAATGCAGATAGAAGCACGAGGCTTCGATGTAGCTGCAGCAATTGCGCGGGGGGATTTCAAGGGCGAGGTTGAGGACGAGGAGGAATGGGACCCGGATGAGGGTGCAGATAGTTAATTTGCTACAATTGCGGAGGACCTGGGCACTACGCTTGTGACTGTACAAATCTGACTAGAATATGTTGTCCGTATTGTTATTAGTTTAATCATGAAGCAGTAGATTGTCCGACGTTGATCGCACAGATGCGTGAGAAAGGGGTACTACAGCCTACTCCAACTCAAAATATCCAAATGATGAGGTCTGAACGATGTGAAGAAGACCCCAACATGAATATGGTGCTTAGAAGTGGCGTGACTACAGGGGAAGATAAGGGAAAGAAACCTGAGGACGATACATGGGTTCGTAAGGCCCCTACAAAGGAATCTAAGCTTGACTCGGAACGTACAAAAGAAATGGTTATGGAAGCTAAGAAGAGCTTCAAGGAGGCCTCTACTTCAGGTAGTAAGGATCAACCCAAACCAGGAATGGATCCATCTATGCTTACTACCTTTTTAGAGACATGCATGACGCTGCTATGAGATAATAAGGCAGTTAAAGGACTCCAAGATCTAATCACTAGGTGTGCAGGATCAGGGGAACCGCACATAGTTTGAAAGATGGGGAAGCATGCTTTGCACACTGGGAGGAAAATGCGGTTGACGGCACAAATTGCCGAATATGAGATGGATTAGGTAGTCCTCGACCTGGGTTCGGACACGAATGTGTTACCAAAATAGACTTGGGAATGAATGGGTCGACCCATGTTACAGTGGTCTCCTATTCAATTACGAATGGCGAACCAACAAAATATCGTGCCCATGAGAAGACTACAAAGGGTAACAATGGATATTGAAGGTGTGAGCATGCAGATGGACTTTGAGATAATAGAGATTATGGATGACAGTAACCCTTACCCCGTGTTATTAAGGATAGATTGGGCTATGGATATGAATGGAGTCATCAACTTGAAGAATCGAAAAATGACTTTCGAGAAAAATTCTCTACGCGTAGTAGTTCCGCTAGATCCAGCTGAAGGAGTGTGCTACACTAAACCTGTGCACGAAGATGAGCTAGACTGCATTTACTAGATAACGGTGCAAGAATAGGATAGGGTAAACCCGACTAAAGATGGGAGAATCTCATGGGAGCACAACAGTTCCTGTACTTCGGATTTAGATGAAGAAATAGAACACTGGCAGAATCAGTTGCACGAAGTTTCAACGCTTAATTACAACATGATGATTAGATCACTGCGGTACATGACGATGGAAGCCAGGGAACTACCAACATATGATGGGGACACAGGTGGGGATGAACTCCTAGACAAAGTCAAAAGGTCAGTACCAAAACAACAACGGTACGATGCGATGGACTGGGCGTTGCGTGTGACGCCCACACAATGGTGGCAGAAACACCAGAAGAATATTGGGAGCTAGAGTGAATGCAAAAGAAGGATGCACTTACGGTTTGAAAGTCCTCAATGTCCAAAATGAGCTAGGTAGCCAAGGAAAATCAATTTGTACACCCACTTGTGTTGATGGGTGCAACCGCATGCTGGGCAGGCACAACCCAGGCTAAAGATAAAAAATTAGGACCTGACAGGGCAGCATAAAGAACGACGTACACTGCAAATACCCCACAGCGGAGCATTAGCAAGGCTATGCGAGATCATGAAGAAATTTTACTAGTTGGGACGAATGGATTGGGACCTGTGCATGCCCGTGGTTCGATGGGCCCATAGGACCATAAGCAAAAACCAAAGCGCAGAAATGATCCCAATAGTGACAAGAAGAGAAGAGACTAGGATGACAAAGAAGAGTCCTCAGACCATGGCTCCCGCATTAGGAACAGGATGCGAGGACCTGGGTAAGGGAATTAATCAGTTGTGAGAAGACCTTTGGTGAGGAAGCATGAAACTTCATGAAATCGATGATGAGTGGGCACGACCGAGGAAGCGAAGTATGACATTGGATGAAGAAATTCGCAAACTAGAAACTAAAGTCGTGCAAGCGGGCTGCAAGAAACTAAGTATGATGAGACCGAGTTTGGCCAGCCCTACTACTGCATTAGAAAGAGTTGTGACCCTGCTATCATGGCTGCAACCACACCTTACTAAACAAGGGAAGGTACTATATATAGAGGAACAGGACACAAAGGCATGTGAAAGGTGCCTATAGCCCGGGCTAGTGGGAAAAGTGCAATCTCACATCAGGGGTGCGACCACCTGACTATATGTAGAAGGCATAGTCTCAGCGCTCCAGGCAGTTGAAAGAAGGCGTGGGACTATAAACAAGGTTGCAGGAAATCTACGCAGAAAGGAGGTTCCGTGTAGGGCCCGTCTGTCACAAGGCTTGTGATCATGCTTAATGGGATGCGCTGCTGCACGGATAGGCTAGGGGGTGACCATTGACGACACTGTTCATGACAAGAAGGATAATTTAATGCAGAAAAGAGTGGGTAGCAAGCCATTAAGACATGAATTACGAGCTAGATTCAAGGATATCTGCCACTAAGTAGGTACTAATGACTTAGAAATGGAGGGAATGACCGAATTCAAATCCGAATGTTGCTATAAAATTCTATGGGACTCACACTATTTTCTCGTGTCCTTCTTTGTCTTCATGGTGTTGTTCTTTACTTGTAGCTGTGATAGGTTGTCCTGCATCGCCCTTCCTTAGATTTGTCCTTTGTTTTGCGGTCTAGGACCACCTTTCCCTTGCTTTGATTTTGAAGATCCTAAGTCTCTCTTCTTCTGTTTAAATTTCTACTCTATCTTGACAACATATCGATTAGCAGTGCCAAGCGAGGAGATGTCCAAGAACTCCACCTCATCCTGGATCTACTTATGTAGACATTTTCAGTACTTGAGTACCAAATTCTGATCAAAATCCTTGTTACTCAACTTCGTGCAAAGGGTATGAAAAATATTTGTGATCTGTGGCACATATTGGTCCCCACCCTACCACAACGTGGTAACTTTATGTATTTATCTTCATATCTCCTAATAGGATAATATTTCTCCTTAATGGCATCTCATAAATAATTCCAAGTGGATGTAGCTAAAAATAGTGAGGGTTCCTCCTCATCCCTCTTCTCAAAGTAGGTTTCCCACTAGTCTTTGACATGGGGGTGACTTTGAGAAGTGAAAAAGTAATATTTTCCCAATTAGAAAAATCATGAGCCGAAAATATCCTTCTAATATTTTTATCCATTTATCTATGACATCTTTGTCTATACTGCCTTCAAATACGAGGATTTCAAAGATGACTTGTACCTTAAAGGGAGTGATGCCTTAAGAGTGGCTGCTAGATGAAGATGTGTTGCACGTGGGAAGTCGTTGAAGGATCTGGGCAAAGTTGTCCATCATTGCGTTCCTCTATCTCTCAATGGCTTCTTCAAGAAATATTTTGAATGGATCTCCTACTCCAATGTATTTCTTTTCTTCTACCATGGGAGTTTTTTGGGGTTTGTGAGGTTGGTCTTGCAAAGGTTCAACAAGTTCAAGCCCTAACTCCTTATACCCTAACCTCGTTGCATACATGCAAAGAAAAATAAAGAAAGAGAAGACTACTTTGATACCACTGATACAGACCTATATAGAAATGCAAAAAAAATACAGATATAACTATACACACAGAGATGCAGAAGAAATAAAACTCCATTTCATTAATATCAAATAACTAAAATATGCTTACATACAGAATGGAAATAAACTAGCTCGGGTGATGGTAGCTTATCTCTAAGAAGAGATGTGGAAACTGCATGCATCTAAAATGTGTTACAGCGAGGCTCGAAGGCCTATTTATTATTGAGAAACAATGGAAAACCCTAAACATACAAAACCTAACCCTAAGAGATGAAGCACCAAAACTGTGGGCCCCGTCAGGGTAAATTGACACATCAACTTTCGAAGGTCGTAATTTTGGAATAAGATTTTCGTTTGACATGCACGATGCCTCATTATAAATATCTATCCGAGGACAACAACTTTCGACTACAAATCTAAAATGAACATTTTCCATTTTCCAAAAAAAACGTTGTTTAGGGCCTCGAAACAACTCTGAAAGTTCAGGATGAGAAAAAATGCCAAAAATAGTAAATTGTGCTACAATTAAGGAAATAGAAAAAATTAAAAAATATGGTGGGGGTCCAACTAGAATAGGAGGGTGGCCACAAATATCACTTGGATCACCTTTGGATAATATGCAGACCTCCCTCCTGTAGTAATAACATCATCTCAACCAGGAAAGAAAACATATTTTATTGTGAATAACAATCATAAGAGCACTTATCTTAAGTAGTGTAGAAATGTCCTAACTGAGAATGGGACTCTAACGCTCCACCTAATCATGGACATGCTACAACCACTATTACAAGTAGTTGTCTCCCCTGAGCCATATTCCAAAGCTTGATTTGGAGTGCTTTCAGAGCGAATCCTTCAACCAATGCATAACTAAACTAGAATACCACCCAAGAACCCTGTACCTTCACCGTGAAGGCAAGCCATTTCTCTTTTGTGATGCTTATGCCCAAACCATTTCAATAGATCTATTGAATTAGTTTATGGCTCTCTTTAGCATCGAATAATGCATTTCAAGCTACTACGTTTCTACCTCTTCTTCAATGGTTCTCAAAATGCCACTTTCTTTGCCTCATCTACAACTTCTATGTTCTAGGAGGTTTTCTTCCCTCCACGTATGTTGTGTGTGTTTGTGTGCTCCTTGATCCCCCTCTAGAGAACATGTATCTTGGTTTCAATAGCCTCCCTTTTCTCGTGTCCAATTGTCTTCTTTTCCATGATGTCGTAGTAGTCCCTCCATGAGGACAACGCAGCCCATGGTGCCTAATGTTTTATGTCATGTTCTTAACTTCTGTGGGTTCAAAAGACACTTGCATCTATCCATTTTATGCCATTTAATTTATGTCATAGTCAAGCCACTTAACCAACTAGGAATGATATTTAAAACATCAATTCCCTCAAGAAATGAAATTCGTGACTCTCTCTCAGCCTTTTAATTTATAATAGTATTTACATTTCATACACGAGAATAAGCAATTGGGTTGTTACGCTTGTTCTCTTCACCCCTATCATCTCCTTATTCTCACTCTTCCTCTCTCTTCCCCCTCCTCTCCCTCTTTCTCTCCCTCCCCACTCTCATTCACATGCACACACTCTCTCTCCTCCTTCTCCCTTCCTCTCTCTGTGTATCCTTCCCTTAGTCCCTCCTTCACAGCAACACCTCTTAAAAATTGTATATCTCTTCATTATTATGTCTACCACAACTCCCTCTTTTCCCCCATCTCCCTTTCTCTCCCTTCTCCAACATTTTTCCCTATCTCTCTCACTTTTCAACCATCACTCTCTCTCTATGTCCCCCTCTTTTCCCCTCACCCACTCATTCTTCCCCACCTCTCTCTCTCTCTCACATAGACACACATAGACACACACACACACGCGCACACTTGTTCCCTCTATCCCTCCCTCTACCCCCTTCCCCCAACCCCACCTCAACCATTTCCCATGTGTTAGGTTTCCTACTAGTAAGAATGCACACACATTCCTTCTGGTAGGAACATGTGCATGTTTCTATTTGTAGGATGCATGTGTTCTATCTGTTATGAATGCATGTATGTTTTTAGTAGTAGGAATGTGCATGTGTCCTAGCGCTAGGAATGCATGTGGATTTTCAGCACCAAGAATTTACACATTTTTTTTTTTATTTATTTAAATATCTTTCCAGCAATAAGATTACATACACAGAGTCAATTACTTCACATATAGGTATGTTATCAAAAAGTTGGTGGTCTGAGCTGCAAATACATGAAATAATCAATTTTTTAGAATATATATATTAGAAAAAATTGACAATGTTTACTATTTTTAATATATTTTTCTTTTGAAATATGTCAAAATCTTTAAATAAATCCCTTTTGTTTTTCCATTATAACGTTTTTGGGTCATACCATTTGAAAAGAAAATATTGTGCACTAGATGACATAAAGACCTTTAATCTAAAAAGAAAGGGGATTACTTGATAATGTGAAGGGCTAGGCTGCACTAATGGAAGACCTTGTTATTTCAAGGATATAATGAAAGAATAGTTGTGCCGCAATAACACTCTATTCTCTACAACTTTACAAGTTTTAGTAACAAGATTCCATCATTTAGGTTATCCAAGGCTACACTGACATAAACATATGTATTGTATTTTCCATGAAAAATAACATACCAATGATAGGAAAAGTCAAAATTTACATGGTTAAACACATTTTCTATAAATAAAAATTATATATTTGGAAAGGTAATTCATTTTCTACATTTCAAAATTTTTTAGCGTCTTCAAATTCATTGTGTAAATACGTCTAATCATTCCTCCAATTTACATATCATTTTTTTCCAGATTTGCATTGCCACCACAATATCATGAGAGACCATCATTAGCTTGCACCCACCCCTTATTTAAAGTAGTCTTATTCCATAGCCTCCTCTTTCCTTTACCACCTAAGTTACCTAAAAAATCAATACCCCCCTCATGTCATGTATACTTCATGTCAAACATGACACTAGCGTGACAAGTGTATGACACAAGTTTGAATTGTGTCCTATGAACAAGACACAACTCAAATTCATATTGGACATCGTTCGCACACGTCTACAAAGAAGTGACCCCCATGCACTTCCAAACTCATTTTCACCTTTTTTTTTTACTCATTCAGTCAAGTTTTTTGACCTAAGGGGGGATTTGGAGTGTGACTAAGGGAGAGTAACAAGTGTCAAAGGAGTTTTGAAGTGATGGTAAGTGTATTTTCCAACATTTTTTTTTTTTTTTAATTACAATATTTTTTTTCCTCTAGAAAATTCTTTTTCTT
Source organism: Pinus taeda (assembly GCA_000404065.3). Taxonomy (NCBI): domain Eukaryota; kingdom Viridiplantae; phylum Streptophyta; class Pinopsida; order Pinales; family Pinaceae; genus Pinus; species Pinus taeda. The sequence goes on along the minus strand of APFE031263701.1, from coordinate 141,523 downwards.
ACAACAGTCTGTTCGTTTTTCATATCACAACAATCATGGCTCAATAGCTAGAATACAAATCCAATATCTACTCTATTTTGTATTTACCATTGGAATTCCCAAACCTACATGATTCAATGAGGTAGTATCTATGTAATACATTTTGATTTTGATAGTATTGTAGTTTATGATTTTAATTTCTTGTGCGTTTGTCAATTTTAATCATCATTACGTAAATGCTTTAATTTATAAATTGAATCTTTGTCAATATTTATTATATTTAGACCAATAGGCCTTCCTTTTGAATCAATTCAGCTCCCAATTTCGTCTACCTTTTCACTATGATTTGACACTTGTATCCTGATTCTTGATGGCGGTGGAATGAGACAAATAAATAGTTCATCACTTCATTGACATGTGTTGAACTGTATTGACGTGTGTTTCACTGTACTGTGTCACGTTCTTCATTTATGGGCTGAGTGGGCATTTGGGAAAAAAGCATGAGATGTTCTACCCATTTGACAGTAAGCATGAAATATTATCTGCACACGTTTAGTCTCATTTCTTGAACTGCTATGCATCACAGACTCTTTTCCCAATTTGTAATTGACATGGACACACCTCTTCACCTCCTCTTTCTTCTATTGGCCTCCTCAAAAACTCTTGTTTCTGCAAATTTCTACAATGATTTCGATGTAACATGGGGAAATGATCGTGCTAAAATCCTTGACAATGGACAACAGTTGCAGATTACTCTCGACCACTCTTTAGGTACTATTTAAAGTTCTTCTCTTCTTCTGCTAGCTATACTTTTTTCTTTCAATTAAATTCAGCTAAGCCAAGATAAGCTAATCTTATTATTCTTCTTTGATGACAAGTTGTTGTATTCAATCCAAGAAAGAGCATCTATTTGCCAAGATTGGTATGCAAATCAAGTTGGTACATGGCAACTCTGTCGGTGCAATCACTACCTTTTACGTAATTAACTCCACCTTAGTTCTACCTTATTTGAATTCAATTAATTAGCACTACCTTGGTTCATTAGAATGAAGGTATAACTTCGGAAAACATGTTGTTCTTCTTATGGTTGTCTGCAGCTATCATCTTAAGGGACGAAATAAACTTTGAATTTATAGGCTACCTATCTGGAGATCCTTATATTTTGCACACTACCATGTAGATACGGTGTTGTGAGAAATCCCAAATTAGTATCTAGGAATACGTCATTTCATAAAATCAATTTCAAATCCAAAATTAAAAACCTAGGATTTGCAATACAACAGTCTTACACAAACATTGCACATGGTTTGAATGAACACAAGACATGGTTAGAATCATTCAGACATACACTATTTATACTCGATATTTTTAATCCAAAATTTGCAACACAACACATGCCTTTCATAAAGTCCTTTTGGAATCATTCAGATAATTAAAATCTCAAGACTAGACTAGGCCAATTTTTTTTATTATGAATATAGTTCAAATCCCATTGAGCAACCAAAAATCCATATAGCATATCATTATAAATTTTCTACTATTTCTGCCAAAATTTAAGACATAAAAGATGTGAATATTAGGATCTAGAATTGTCATTTTCCAAATTCAAGTGGCTGATCCAAAAAGCCTTCAATTCGGCCCCAACAATTCCTTCAATTCAACCTCATACTTTTCAACCATTTTCTTTACTTCTCTGGTGACCTCATATAGCATATCCATGATTTCCTTCATTATTGGTTTGTAAACGAGCCTATCTTCTGGGTTGTTATTTGGTATGTGCGTTGGCAAAACTAGGCACTTGACAACGATTGGATTTGAAACTAGGGCCTTCTTGGTACTGGGGACCTTCGACTACTTCTCAATGTCAGTTCCTCCATCTCTCTCGACTTCTTCCTCCTATTCTTTGTCTTCCTCCCTATGATCTCCAGCAAAAGTCTTGTATTCCCCAACTGCCTTGGTGTGATGTACCTCCATTTCATCTTCCTCATATTGATCACCCCATGCCTACTTCCATAGATTAAATAGTTCCTTTTCATGCAAGATCTTGTAAGAAAAAACATCTTGTTTGTCTTTCCCCTAAACCATTTTGTTCTTATCCAATTCATAGAGAAGCCCCACAACAATTGCAGGAAATGAATATGGGCAGGCCATAAGGTCATGCTTGAATAACAAAGATGAAAACCAAATTATGTACGTACTATGATCACTCTTCGCATTCATTCTTTTTCTTTCAATATAAAACAATACATGACCTCTCAAACTAGCTCATGACCGTGACATTCTTGTAATTTGTTGTTTAGATTTTTTGTAGAGGGTAGTCTTGTTTGAGTGTTTAAGAACATGGAGACAGATTTGGGTGAAGTGGATAGAAAATATCATTATCCCAAAATCCAAGCAATGAGGGTCTACTCCAGCCTTTGGAATGCATATGATTGGGCGACGAGGGGTGCGCTTGTGAAAACCGACTGGACTAAAGCTCCATTTGTTGCATCCTTCAGCAATGTCAATGTTGCTTCTACTTCTTCTTTTGGCGTTGTTGTAGAGGAGGAGGATTTGGAATCAAACCAAGAGCAGAGGCTAAAGTCGATACAAAATAACTACATGATCTTTGATTACTGTGCATACACCAAAATATTCCCCCAAGGACCACCTCCCGAATGCAAATGACCCCTCAATTCAATTCCATTCCATTGAATTCAAAGAATGAATTCAATGGATACCCGACCCTTCCACTGGTTCTTTCCTTTCAAGTATTCTCATTCATTTCTATTACATTAATTATTTCATTCTTTCTCAAACACACAAAAACATGTAAAATATTAGAGGGTATCAATCATTTCATTTTGGTATTGGTATAGAAAAGCGAGAATTGTTTTATATTCAGTGGCTACATCGTTTCCTTTATGGTTACCACGTGTTCGTGTTTTACTCTTTTAACTCTTTTATGAAGCTCTTGGATCGAAATATGAAAGGCACATACAAATACATTGATATATATCTTATCTATCTATATATATATAATATATATATAATTAATAATATAATATTATATAATTAATATTTATGACCAAAATTTAGGATTAAAACGAATGTGAACTAGCAAAGTTTTTCTTAGAAGTAAGTTTAGGCATAGTTATTTTTGGTTTAATTTTATAAAATTACTAATTGAAATATAAAAATCCTTTATAAGAGAATTGCCATTTTCGTCAAGGAAAAGAAACAATACAATTGAAAAATCAAACGGGGAACCATTCTTTCCATTCCTTCTAAATAATATGAATATGAAGTATTTTGAGAACATATTCAATTTTTTGTGATTCAAACAAGCATCCTCCTTGGCCAAACTTGGAGTGGGCCATGATGAAGTCACAAGTTCCAAGCTAACCCCTTATTATTGACTACTAGCAATGCTACAAAATGAGGAGTGGGCCATGATGAAGGCACAAGTTCGAAACTAACCCCCTATTATTGACTACTAACAACACTACAAAATGAAATGAAGGCTTGGTAGTATAAGCGTGTCAAATTTGTTGGACGCATGATGGTCATGCACGAGGACATATCTCCATCTGTGGAGGCACTAATTGAGGTCACAATACAGGCCGAACAGGAAGCCCTTTAACAATAATCTCCTCCAATGTGAAAAACTCATGCTTCTAGTCATTCTTGGAGACAATCAATTCAAAGTTCCAAATTTCTTTCTTGATAAATGAGATACTCTTCTAATCTGCCTCTCTTAAAAATGATCTACCCAATACTTTATGAGAAGTTACATAACTAAATATAAGGATATTTATAATGATGTAACCAATACTTCTTAGGAAGTTATATAACCATATATATGGGTTTATTACAGTTTGGACCACAACCAAAAATATTTCTAACTTCACAATGAAATTTGTAAAAGACCACCTAAAACGATGTTTCAACTTTTTCTCAATTTGATTGTGCTATTTTCATATTGACACTGCAAAGTTAATCAATTAATGGGTTGAGATTCCACTTTTTATTTTTTTATTAAATAGTGATATATTCTGCCTCGCAAGGTTGATAATTTTGGGATGTTGAATTCAAATGTAAATGTTTTTGAAATTGTCACAATTTAACACTCCTATTGACCTCTCTTTGCATTTTGGGGAAATAGTTTTAATTCTTTCTATATAACTTGTCCTACATGTCCTCTTCTATGGCTTACCATACTAGTATTTTAGTGTTATTCACATCCTAGATGACATATTTTATCACTAATAATTGTGACATGACACTTTCCCTTCTATAAAGATAATTTAAGCTCTAGAAAATTAAAAAGAAAATAGTAATCACTTTGTTTAAAGTAAACGAATAACCACTCTTTACAATTTATCCTTTTCCTTCTTCCAACTAAATCATTCTCAATGCCATTAAATTATGTGAGATGTGAACATAATTAAAATACAGTGTAAAGGTTTTTTCTTAAAATTACGCATTGAATAAACTTTATACCCATCCAAACAAAGCTCATTATGAACTTTGTCTTGAAATTCCTTAAGATAGATGCAAAATTGTAAGGCCCCTAGGTGCCCAAGAGTACACCCATCTTTCTCGAGTTCCTAAGGTACTGGTCCCTCGCTGAGTTGGCATGATGGCATGGAAGGCACCCGAATCAGCTTGAAATATGCCCACATGATGGTGTCCAACATGGAATGAACAAGCCCAAAGTGGCCTGGGGATATGCAGGACAAGATGAATGTGCTCGTTCAAATGCACCCGAAGTGGAATGAGTGTGCCTCGAGCAAAGTGCCCATATATGGAACAAGTCAATTGAAACTGCAAGAGCCCCCACACGTGAGACTAAACAAAGTCAGCCTAAGCTTGGGGTTCTCTACACGAGTTGATATGAAATTAGCATTGGATGAGACCACACGAGGGCCCATTCTGAGACACAATGAGTTGGCCTAATTTCTGAAACATTCGTTCAAGTGAACAATGGAGATCTATAAATAACCAAAGGAATGAAGTGGAATGGGAGACAAGTTGATTTCACAAAACAAGTGAGGAAGAATTTTGGAGTAGAACCGAACAAGGAGAGCATCCACATGAGGGTTCACTCTACCCTTGTGGTAGAGTGGGATCATTCCAATTGAGGAAGGTGAAAGTTGTAAGACGATCAGACCAAGGGGAGTTTTTTCTATGTATTTCTTTAGAGACTTGGTTGGGGAACCAAGGGTTATTTGTTATTGTAACTTTGTGAGTAAGCCATGGGCCAAGTTCATGTAAAAACCAAGCTAATGATATAAACGAGTTTTGCATATACGTAGTCTCTTATCTCATATTCTTGTGATGCTTACAATTGCAACACTTATGCTATGATGGAATTATTAATTTATATGGATGTTTATGGATGTAGTAAATCAGGAATTATACTTGTGATGAGTATTGAATGTTAATTATGCTAATATAAATCAATATAACACATGAACAATAAGTATAAGTGCTAGAGGCGTAGTCTTGAAGTGAAGTAGTCATATTTTGGTCACTGTCATTGGGATGAACCTTGTTGATGTCGCATGTCCATAAGACTCAACACGCCTTAACTTGAGTGAATGATCTAGGTGTGTCATATGTGGTATCAAAAGTGATGTCAAAGAAGAGTGTTTGAGCATGAGAAATAAAATGATGGAGGTATTTGAGCCAACAGGTCTTTCTGTAGTTTTAAACTTTATTATGAGAATTGGTGTTCTAAGAAAACAAGATGGCCAATTGCACAGGTCATGTTTTGCGGATTTGGAATTTTTTGGAAGGATTGTCCAAGCGCTTGTATACTTAAGAGATACATATCGTGATCCGAACTTAAACATGAATGCAATAAATTATAGATATAACCATAAATACATAGATGCAATACAAATAAAACTTCATTTCACTTAATATCAAATACTAAAATATGTTTACAAACAAAATGGAAATAAGACTAGCTCGGGCAATGGTAGCTTATCTCTAAGAAGAGAGGTGGCAGCTACATGCCTATTAACTGTGTTATAATGAGGCTCGAATGCCTATTTATTATTGATAAATAATGGAAAACCCTAAACATCAAAAAACCTAACGCTAGGAGATGAAGCACCAAAACTATAGGCCCCATTTGGGTAAATTGGTACATCAACTTCTCGGGGTTGTAACTTTGGCATATGATCTCTGTTTGACACACATAATACCTCGTTAGAAAGATCTATCTGAGGACTACAACTTTTTAGTGGAAAACATCAATTTATTACCAACATTTTTCTTGGTTTTCCCTAAAAATATCATTTAGGGCCTCAAAAAGGATCCAAAAGTTTAGGACCTGAAAGATGGCCAAAAATAGTAAATTGTGCTACAATTAAGGGAACTGAAAAACTGAAAGAGGTAGTGGTGGGGGTCCAAGTGGAATAGGTGAGTGGCCACCAACATCCACCTAGATCAGTCCTCCCCCATTAGGAAGAAATGATCCCCATTGCGTTGAGTGCCTCCATGAGATGGAGAAACTTCTGTTGAACTTGGTCCCTAATGATCTGCTTGACTTGGCAGAGGAGTTGGTCAGTTTTTTCAACCCAATATAGTTGGATCTTTTTCTGGCGAGTGTTCTTGACATGTGTGACCATAATTCAATTAGTTGTGGCTTGTTCCATGCATTCTGGGTTTAACTCGGTTGGTGTGAGATGTTCTCCAATGTCTTATGTGTTTAGTAATGGTGGGAAGTATGGTTGAAGGCAATCGACATTGAACACTAGGTGCAGGCCAATGAATGGGGGAATGTTGAGCTCAAAAGCATTATCTCCCATAGGCTTGGTAATGGTGTAAGGACCATATCGGAGTGGTTTAAGCTTTTGATGGGCTTCAATAAGACATTCTTTTTGCAAATGCAACCAAACTTTGTCGCCCACCTGAAACTTGTCTGGCATCCGATGTTTATCATGTCGTTGCTTTTACTTAGCATTTGAATTCTCCAAGATGTCATGAACCTCTTGGAAGATTTTTTATGTGTGTTCAATAAATTTGGTCGCTTTATTAGCCTTAGACAATACATGTGTGGATTTTGTCTGTGTAGTCACATGAGGCTTGGCAACATCAATCAAACACAATGGCTGAAATCCTAGACCCACTTGAAAGGCACTGCGACCAGTCGAGCCATGGAGAGCTCTATTATAACTTTGCTGCACATAGGGAATACTCTCATCACAATTTCGTGGATGCTTGGAGTTGTACATGCAGAGTATGTGCACTATCATTCTATTGACGACCTTCGTCTGGTCATCAATCTGGGGATGGAGCAGTTGACTTCGTGAACTTGGTGTCCAATAGTGTCTAGAGGCTTGACAATAATGTTCTGAGGAACTCGTTATCCCAATATGATATAATGGTCTATAAGATCCCAAAATGTACCCTCGTTCAAAGAAGAGCTTGACAGTTTCCTCTGTTGTGTACTCTTCTTGCAATGATCTAGGTGGATATTGGTGGCCACCTGCCAATTCCATTTGGACCCCCACCATGGTTTCTTTCAGTTTTTCAGTTTCCTTAATTGTAACATAGTTTACTATTTTTAGCAATTTTTCGGGTCCTGAACTTCAAAATCCGTTTTGAAGCCCTAAACGACGTTTTTTGGGAAAACTGCAAGCAACATGGGTTTTTGCACTGATGTTTCTCTTCCCAAAGTTGTATTCCTCATATAGATATTTCTAACAAGGTATTGTGCGCGTTAAATGGAGATCATATGCCAAAGTTATGACCCCGATATGTTGATGTACCAATTTACCCAAAACGGGGCCATAGTTTGGCGCTTCATCTCCTAGGATTAGGCTTTTGGATGTTTAGGGTTTTCCATTATTTCTCAACAATAAATAGGCCTTTGAGCCTCATTGTAAGGCAATTCAGAGGCATGTAGCCACCACATCTCTTCTCGTAGATAAGCTACCATCACCCTAGCTAGTTTATTTCCATTTCTGTTTGTAAGCAGATTCCAGTATTTTACAGTAATGAAATGAAGTATTATTTTTGTTGCATCTCTGTATGTATGGTTATATTTGTAATTTGTAGTGTTTCTGTTTAATTCTATGCATGTACAACTCAAAGCCTCCACACACATGGGATGAGAGCCTCCCCTATGTTCATCATAGCTATAACCAGGCTCTCCATAGCTCGATTAGCCACATCCCTTTTCAGGTGGGCTTGGGATTCCAGCCACTATGTCCGATTGATGTGGCCATGCCATTTGCAACTACTCAGGAAGATTCAGCTTATGTCCAGTCTGAAACAGGTAAGGCCAATAGCTTCATTGAGCACATCCAACATATTAACCAGTAGGTCCATGATATTGTGGAGAAATCAAATGCCAAGTACAAGCAGCGACATGATCAACATCAGGTGCCACATAAGTTTCAGTTGGGTGACAAAGTCTGGTTGCATTTGCAAAATGAACGCCCTACCAAAGCCTATCAGAAACTCGGACCACTCTGATATGGTCCTTACACCATTACCAAGGTTGTGGGAGATAATGCATTGGAGCTCAGCATTCCCCCATTCCTTGGCCTACACCTAGTGTTCAATGTGGACCACCTTCGGCCATACTTTCCACCATTACTAGACACATTTGACATTGCAGAACAACTCACACCCATAGAGTTAAATCCAAATTACATGGAACAAGCTGCAACTGATCGGATCATGACACACAAATCAAGCACATTCACTGGCAAAATATCCAACCATATCGAGTTGTTAAAGCAGACCAACTCCTTCACTAGGGCAAGTGGCTCACCAGAGACCAAGTTCAGCAAAAGTTTCCTCATCTCATGGAGGAACTCAACGCAATGGGGACCATTGCTTCCTAAGGGGGGAGGAATGATCTAGGTGGATATTGGTGGCCACCCACCAATTCCATTTGGACCCCCACCATTGTTTCTTTCAGTTTTTCAGTTTCCTTAATTGTACCATAGTTTACTATTTTTAGCATTTTTTCAGGTCCTGAACTTCCCGAGCTGTTTTGAGGCCCTAAACGACATTTTTGGGAAAACTGGGAGAAATATTGGGCCACAAACTGATGTTTCTCTTCCCAAAGTTGTATTCCTCAGATATGCCTTTCTAACATGGTATTGTACATGTCAAACAAAGATCATATGCCAAAGTTACGACCCCAAGAAGTTGATGTACCAATTTACCCAAAACGAGGCCCATAGTTTGGCGCTTCATCTCCTAGGGTTAGGTTTTTGGATGCTTAGGGTTTTTCGTTGTTTCTCAACAATAAATAGGCCTTCAAGCCTCATTGTAAGATAGTTCAGAGGCATGTAGCCTCCACATCTCTTCTTAGAGATAAGCTACCATTACCCTAGCTAGTTTATTTCCATTTATATTTGTAAGCATATTTCAGTATTTTATAGTAATGAAATGAAGTATTATTTCTGCAACATCTCTATATGTATGGTTATATCTATAAATTTTTTACATTCTTGTTTAAATCTGGGTTAGTGGTATCAGAGCGGTCTGCTTTTTCTCTGTCTTTCTTTGCATGTCCCCAACGAGGTCGGGATATAAGGAGTTAGGGCTTGAACTCGTAGAACCTTTGCAATACCACCCCTGCAAATCTCGATGGCCTCCCATGGCAGATGAAAAGAAAAACGAGGGGGTAGGAGATCTTATCAAAATCTTGCTCGAAGAGGCCCTCGAGCAACAAAGGAATGCGATGATGGACAACTTTGCCCAGATCCTTGAGCGGCTACCCAGAGGCGACACATCTACTTTGAGCAGCTACTCTAGAAGCGCCACACCCTTTAAGGTACAAGTTAACTTTGACATTACCATATTTGAGGGTTAGATAGATGCAAACGCTGTAGATAAATGGTTAAATCTTCTAGAAGGGTATTTTTCTGTTCATGATTTTTCTGACTGGGAAAAGATTACTTTCGCTCTTCTCAAGGTCACCCCCCACGTCAAGCACTAGAAGGAAACATATTGCGAGCAGAAGGATGAAAGTACGACCTAAATGTTTTCAGCCACACCCACTTGGAATTCATTTCTGGCTACCGTCAAGGATAAGTACTACCCTGTTGGAAGCTATGAGGAACAATACATAAAGTGGACCATGCTGCGGCAGGGAAGGGATCAAGACGTGCTAGAGTTTACCAATATTTCCCATACCCTTTGCACAAAGTTGGGAATCAAGGATTCAAAGCAGCATTTGGTACTCAAATACCATGTCTACCTGCACAGGTACATCCAGGACTAAATAGAATTCCTTAACATCTCCTCGCTCGGCACGACATACCGATATGTCGTCAGGATCGAGCAAAATTTTAAACAGAAGAAGCGAGACTTTCGATTTGCAAATCCGAAGCAAGGGAAAGGTGCCCCAAACTACAGAACAAAAGAAAAATCTAAGGCGAGGTGGCCCAAGACAACCTGCTAAAGCTGCAAGCAAAGAACAGTGCCGCAAAGCCAAAAAAGGACACATGAAAGTGGTGTGAGTTCCATAAGAGCTCCACTCACAACAAAAGTCAGTGTCGGGCCAATCAGTCACTGGTGGCCGATCTTAAGGTTTCAGAATCAGATGCATGTTTTGACTCTTAGTCAGAACGCAACAAGGGGAATGACAAAGGAAATAAGATTATCGATGCAGAGCCCAACGCCACTGTTGCCATCACGAAGATCTAGGAGGAGGAACCTGAAGATCTAGAGGAGGAGGAGCACCTCTTCCACTTTTAGATGTTGGTAAAGGGTACCCTGCTACAATTCATTGTTGACACCGAAAGCTAAAAGAACCTCATTTCAACAGAGGTCATCAAGTGGCTGGGCATACTGACCACAACACATCCACAACTATACACCATTGGGTGGCTTCACCAAGGACGGGATCTTCGCGTGAGCCAGTAGTTTCACGTTCCATACAACATCAAGCCCTTCAAGGATGAGGTATTATGTGATGTTGCTCGCCTTAATGTTTGTGATGTATTATTAGGCCAACCATACTTCTGGAAGTGACATGTTGTGTAGGAATGAAGGCCTCATGCTTTTATTGTTACTTTTGGAAATAAGTTGTACAGGATACTAGAGGTAGCACCACTTACCGCCATCTTTTTGGTTACTGCAAAACAATGCAGTAAGCTCATTTCCAAAATCAGAAAATTTGTTTTAATGATGATACATGTTGGGTCTTGAAATTGTTATTCATTTCCATTACACTTTCACTATTATGTCCATTATATCAGATCCATTTCACTACTATGTCACTACATCCATCTCACTTTCATTATCATTGGGCTACATTTATATTTTTCCAAACTTTATTAATTCTTAGTCTTTTTAAGTGAATTTGTGGTTAAAAATTAGAAAATAATGTGCATATGCTTATGTCTAACAAGTGGGTTGAGGTTGTTGACATGTGTAAGTTAAAAGGAGGCTTCTATAAGACCTTTATGTGGCACCCTAAGGCCAAATTCGAATTTGAGTGGAGAGAATCATGGGATCATGAAGATATGTGTCACATCTCCTAATTGTATTCAAACTCTAAGAAGACGTGTCTTATCAGTTCCTATTTTGATTAGGACTCTAAAGGTAGAGGGAGAGATTCATGGACTCTCATTAATGAGATGGATTCTCATAATAGGATATCTTTCTCTTTCATTTGCTAGCTTAACTTTTTATTTCTTAAGCTTGTAGATTTTTGATAGCTCTTTAGCTTGGAGCTTGTAGTTCTTCTTTGATGGCTTTCGAAAGCTTTGGAGAGCTTTGTTGTACCTTGTAATTTTGAAGATTTTGAATAAATCTTGGATGTTCTCAACATGGAAAGAGATGTGAAGTAGATGTCATGGAGCACATTAGAATGTCAGGTAGAGTAGATTTTGTTTTGAATTTTTGCTTTGATTTCATTTCAAGTATGTCATTTAATTGCTTTCAAGTTTGATAGTTTAGATTTTCCATTCATGCAATTTTAATTCATGCAAGTGTGTTCAACTGGTTGATTGTACATTTATTTAACTATGTAATTTATGCTTGATAAAATATTCCAAGAAAGTAGTCTTCCTATTTTCCGATTGGTGAATTGGAGCATACAGAACATAGTAGATTAGTTTTTCTTTACATGTTCTTGCTTTCGGTTGATTGTAGATTTATCTAACTGTGTAATTTATACTTGACAAAATATTCCAAGAAAGTAGTCTTCCTATTTTCTGATTGGTGAATTGGAGCAAAGAGAATACAATAGATTAGTTTTTCTTTCCATGTTCTTGCTTTCGGATGATTGTAGATTTATCTAACTGTGTAATTTATGCTTGACAAAATATTCCAAAAAAGTAGTCTTCCTATTTCCGATTGGTGAATTGGAGCATAGAGAACACCATAGATTAGTTTTTCTTTACATGTTCTTGCTTTCGGTAGATTTATCTAACTATGTAATTTATGCTTGACAAAATATTCCAACAAAGTAGTCTTCCTATTTTCCGATTGGTGAATTGGAGTATAGAGAACACAATAGATTAGTTTTTATTTACATGTTCTTGCTTTGGATTGATTGTAGATTTATCTAACTATGTAATTTATCTTGACAAAATATTCCAAGAAAGTAGTCTTCCTATTTTCTGATTGGTGAATCGGAGCATAGAGAACACAGTAGATTAGTTTTTCTTTCCATGTTCTTGCTTTCGGTTGATTGTAGATTTATCTAACTGTGTAATTTATGCTTAACAAAATATTCCAAAAAAGTAGTCTTCCTATTTTCCGATTGGTGAATTGGAGCATAGAGAACACAGTAGATTAGTTTTTCTTTACATGTTTTTACTTTTGGTTGATTGTAGATTTATCTAACTGTGTAATTTATGCTTGACAAAATATTCCAAGAAAGAAGTCTTCCTATTTTTTGATTGGTGAATTGGAGCATAGAGAACACAGTAGATTAGTTTTTCTTTACATGTTCTTGCTTTCGGTTGATTGTAGATTTATCTAACTGTGTAATTTATGCTTGACCAAATATTCCAAGAAAGCAGTCTTCCTATTTTCTGATTGGTGAATTGGAGCATAGAGAACAAATTAGATTAGTTTTTCTTTACATTTTCTTGATTTTTGCTTAGTAGGATACTCATTACATAAGTTCATGTCTCATTGAGTCTTTTTAGTTCCTTAAGAACGAAATTGGCGATATGTGAAGTTATGAATGAGACTTGATTTGTTTTTCTTTATTTTTTTCTTAGATATTTTGCCGGATTAGATTAATCTAACTCTTCAAAGTTTTGATTTGTTTCATTTTCTCTTTTTTTAGAAATTAGATTCTAACATAAGAAACAAAACCTCCAAAAACAACTTAAACTATAAAACAACGAAGTAAGAAAAAGGTTAACTAAGCACATATGGTGCACCACACTTCATCAGTTTACGATACCGGATTGATAATTTATGTAGAGCAATTTAAGACGTTAAATTGACCAGACATTTTGGCGCCGTTACCGGGGAAGTGTAATTAGGAGACCTTATTTCTTACATCTGAAAAAAAAAAATCTTGAGTATGCTCTCATCCAGCACTTTGTGTGATATGGAGGATCAGAAAAAGAATTGTTATGTTTTAAAAAAAAAAGGCGGGGGGGGGGACAAAATAAAATTCATCATTTCATTTGATTCAATAAAAAAAAATATCCAACTGCTTTGATAGGTTTAGTTGTCCAAGATTGACTGGTTATGGTTTGTAGTAGTCCTAAAAACATTGTGTCCTGTTTTAATAAGATTCTGCAAATTAGTTGCAGAATGCAGCCTAATTTCGTAGCTAACAGTGAATTCCGTAGCTAATTCCAAGTTATAGCAGGTTACAAGCATCCAATGAAGAAACCAACCACATGGACATATACGGAATCGTCCCGACATGGATCCTATCCTAGTCACCCAGCTCAGATCGATAAAAAACCAGCCTAAGACCTCAGTCAAAGTCTTGTTTTTAGCATATTTTACTTGAAGTCTTTGGTGTCTGAAATTCAAAATCATTAATCATTCATATAAAATTTCATAATTTCAGAAGAAAAATGAATAAGAAGAAGAATCAATGGTTGTCCCCAATTCTAGTTTCCACTATGGCCTCAATAGAAAATCTGCATTCCTATTTGAGCTTTGGCCTTGAAACAAACCTATAAGAACGTTTAAAAAAAAATCAAAAGTTCAAATTCAACAAATCGAATTGCATGGATTGTTGTGTTAGAATAAAAAATCCGTGTTCTTGGAATCTGGTTGGACTTATGTTCATCTGGTTTTCAAAGAAAGGGTATGAAGAATTAGTTGGATATCTTATAGAAAAGGCATTCACAACCCATTGTGTTGAAATATCAATGGAACTACCAATTCATTTGCAATAATATCAAGGTATCCAACTTTGAAGTCAAATGTCATAAACATGTGCCACATAGAGCACACATGAATTATTGAAGTTTCTCGAATTCTGCGATGATAGATATTTCAGAGGTTCACACACAACAATTCATTCTTATCTTGCACTCTGAGAAATGGTGGAGTGATCTATCAATTGAAAAGTCTGAGAGAACAAAAGAATTTTTTATTCTTAATTTCTGTTCTCGGGACTTCGGATCTTCACAAGAGGATAAAGAAACTTTTGTTTTCTTCAATCCAATATGTTAGTTAACAGAGCGGAGATTCATTACAACAGAGTTATACAAAGAGTAGGGAGAAACATTAAAACAACGCCAATGTCCTTGAAAATTCTAGCATTGTTCATCTGCTATTAACTATGTTCAAATTGCCAATTAAATCAGAAAGTTGAATGCAGCAAAATGCAGAATAGTAAAAATGTTAATCCAAGAAAAATGCAGAACACTGAAAAACATCAAACTTCAACTGCATGATTCGGACAAACAGAGAGGAATTTGGGAAAAATAAAACATGGGTTTTTTTCGACAATAGTGTTAATTAGATAATCCAGAAAATATTTTAAGAAATTTAAAGCGGTTTGGGAGATATCCTCAGTTCCTTGAAGCCCCATTTCGCTGACTCCATGAGGAAAAACAGTTGGTTTTTTAAACAGTTGCAGCCATATTTCGATTTCTTTAAGAAATATGCCCAGACCTGATTTCCCTGGCTGCCAGGTCATCCAACGTGTCACTGTATATGTGAGGGAAAGAAGATTTTTATCAAATGAACAAGGAATAGTTTGAACTCAGCACGCCGTATTTGTTTGAAAAAACATGACTCTCTGTCATTAAAACCCATGAAATCACTGCCACCCGTCTATACCTGTTTCGTTACTTCGGGTTAAATGTTGGGAGAAAATGGAACAGAGAAAACAACGTTTATACGCATGCTTGCTAGTTTATTGAAACCAGATCTTGTAGACAATATAGATGTGGAGAATCCTGAATCTAATGTGTCATACAAACTACAGAAGATCAACCAAAGTTCTAGTCAACTGTTAGGCATTTATTGCACCAAAAAAAGTCTGTGATTCATATACACACCCTCAATTCACATCTGATGTCATGAAACCACTTTATATTGAACAATTAATGTAGTAAATATTTCTATTGGAGAATTACAGAGAGTTGCAAGTACACACTTGGATTCAAAACAGCATATTGTTGCAGCATAAAGATACACAAATAGTCTAGTCCCTACTCAGGCCAAACAGTTATGTTATTATTGAGCATGACCTTAGCATCCCTGATTATTTATCAGACTTTATCTGTTGTCTGTATTGGAAGCATGGGGCTTATTGTGTAGTAACACTGGCATTTTTAGTTAGAGAAGGGATCAATATCTTTTCGGTTGGTTTTGTTTCAACTAAAAATCTTCGTTTTAAAGATGAATCACTTACTTTTAAGGTTGCAGAAACTCCATGGGAAAGTGTGGAAGAGATAAAAAGCTATGCATGTTACAAGTATCCAAATATGTGTAAAACGGATGGTTGGTTGTCTTTTAGTTGCGGAATGCAACTCTGTTCTGCAGATAACTGGCAATTCGGCAGCCATTTTCATACTTTTGTAGGTTACAAGTGTCAAAAGACGAAATGAGTCACATGGGTAGCTGGGAAAATGTCACATGGATAGTGTCATATCCATTTGATCCAATTCGATGAAAAGACCCCGGTCAAAGGGAAGTCAAGGTGTGTGTTATCACTAAGTTGCCACACTAAGTCGCCACATGTCAAAAAAAAAAACAATTTTGAATCAATAAAATGTATAAGTTATTTGCTCACTTTTCTGAAGGTATTGATTAATTTTGGATTGATGACGAAAGATGAATGGCTAAATTTTTATTCAATATTTTTAACTACAGAAACTGTGCACATTCCGCAGCTAAAGTCCAATTCCGCAGATGATCTATTTCCACGGCCAAATATCAATTTGCAGCTGAAAAATCTCATTGTTCAAATTAGCCTAACTTTCTCATACTAAATCAGATTTTGATGATTCAAGTGTCATTGGAAAGATCTCAACAAGATCTACACAATGAGAAATCCATCATTAGAGTTTGAAATGGTAAATAATGAAATGAATTGCTAAAAATAAGCAACATTCAAATTGAGGCACTAATTCCAAAGCAAGTATAAATTCTTTTGATTTTTCCTTTGAGAACTTGTTTCATTAATACAAATTCTCGTTTTTGTGTATAAATATCATAACTAGAGAGATTTATCACCTCTCTCCTTTGATAATCTTACATTCCATTGCAGAAAAAGTATTAGTTTTTTTGCAGGTTCCAAGAGGAAGGAAAAATGGCTACAAGTGAATGGTGTCTCTCTAAGAGACCAATTTATTTCATAAAAGGATGATTAGCAACAAAGAGGAAATATGATAATGCCAAATCAGATCCAAATACTTGAAAAAAAAATTCAGATACTATTGTGTCCATCACATCCATACTTCATAATAAACCATTCACCTCAGTTCCCTTCATATTTTCCATTTACATTCACATACACTTTCCATATCCTTTTGTCCATTCATAACCCACAAATAAAAGCAAGAGGCTCATTCACATGCTTATTGCCCATTGCCATTTCTACTCTCCATTTCCATCTTCCATTTTCATCTTCCCTTTCTTGTCATTTTCATTTCACAAATAAGCCCTGCTTCAATGCAAATTATTGAGTCCATAGTCCTTTGAGTCTAAGTTCTTTGTAAAAACGCCTTGAGGCTTGCATGTCTTAATGGCAAGTCCTCATGCTGACAAACAATGGAATACATTAATGTCCCTTGTTCGTCAGATCTTCTAGGTGACTCGACTTCGACAAATTCATTCGTACCTAGCAAGAAGTGTTTGGGCATCTTGACTCTCATTGTCATCAATGGTGAGAGTTCTCGTGTTGACTAGTGGCATCCATTAATGGCCACTAAGCCAACAATTTC
>APFE031263701.1:97942-122608 GCA_000404065.3 Pinus taeda | reverse complement strand
CATGGTATTGTATGTATGAGGCCTATATAGAGGCTAGAGACTCCACATTAAGAGATGTCAAGGATTATTGTATGAACAAGCATATGGCTTGTGGAGTGTTCTCCTTCCTTAAGGAGTGAATGTATGGTGTTGCCCTAATTTAAGGTTTTGATCAATAAAAAATAATTTCTATGTATTTCTATCTTGTTATTTCTTAGATTTTATTTCTATTATCATATATTTTCATATCAGAGCGATAACAAATGGTATCAGCGCACTTTCTTGGGCAAAAGTGGAGATTTTATTTTTATTTTTTGCAGGAACTTTCTAGGGTGGCGAGTTGGAAAATCAAATCTGTATGTTTTGGGGAAAAATCTACGCAATCAAATTGTAGATCTGGATTCTTTGTGAAAAAATACCCGATTTCAAAAAACAAATCAACGGAATCGGAGTCTGGATGAAGGAGATATCGCTGATCTAAAAATCAATGGTGTTGTAGACATTTTTTTGGGGCAGCGAGTTTGCGGCATAGATCTGTATGTTTTGGGGAAAAATCTACAAAATCTAATTGCAGATATGGATTCTTTGTGAAAAATACCCAATTTCAAAAAAACAATCAGCCGAATCGGAGTCCAGATGAAGGAGATATCGCTGATCTAAAAATGAGTGGTGTTAAAGACATTTTTTTAGGGCAGTGAGTTTGCGACACAGATCTGTACATTTTAGGGAAAAAATCTGCAAAAACTAATTGCATATCTGGATTATTTATGAAAATATACCCGATTTAAAAAAAAAAATCAGCTAATCGGAGTTCAGATGAGGGAGATATCGCTAATTTAAAGTCAGGTATTTTTTTCAGAATTTTTGGTGACGACGGGAGAGTTGCAACGCAGATCTGAAATTCCAGTGCTTAGATCGAGATTTGTATCACATGGGAAGATGCAGAATGGTGTCTCCTTATTGCAGGTTCATGGATTGATTCAGAAGGAGAAGATCATTGTGTCTATAAATCCTAGTTGCAAGCATAATTTGATCAATGTTAATTTGGAAAAAAAATTGCAAGTTCCAACCAAACAACTTGAAAACACATAGGTTGATGATGAGGATGTTCAAGTTTGTAAGGATTTTAAGTTTTTTATGGATAAATATGTGTTTCATGGTGATTTTTATACTTCAGATATGGATAACATGGATGTTGTTTTGGGATATCCTTGGATGGAATCCGTGGGTACTATCAATATTAACGTGCAGAAGAAATTCCTGAAGCAATGGTATGAAAAGAAGAAAATTACATTACAGGATATTTCCATCAATAAATAGGTAGAGTCCACGGAGGTTGAAGTAGAAGATGTTCCAGGGAATGACATATTAGATGATGAGCCATTGATGGTCGAAAACCACACACAAACATCAAACCAGGTACCAGAAAAACAGGTAGAGGCGGAAGCAGAAAATGTTACATCATATGAGGACTCAGTGGTTGAAGTAATATTGAAAAATAAGAAACAATTATAGGCACCACAATAGGTACCAGATACCCATCAAGCTCCATTAGGTCGTGAATTAAAGAAAGTTAACACTTCAGCATATCACCACCCACATCACCCCACAAGAAAACAACCAACAAGATGGCAATGAATTAGCCACAAGGACAACAACCCCCACATGACAGATAGCGAGGAGCGAAGATCCACCTACTGCAAATAAACACAAAAGCGTTGCCACGGTCAACTTCCATCTCAAGCGAGTGAGGCACTAGTGAGATCGAGGGTTCACCTTTCTCTTCGATGACTAGATGCACGTGCATGGTACCGGTGGACTACTCTTTTGAGTAGATCTTATTATTTGTGTTTTTCCCACGTTTCGGGGACGAAACATGTTAAGGGAGGTGGAATTTAATATACCTAGAGGGGATAATATAGGTTAAAAAGGGAGGTACCCAAGGGAATAATGTAATAATGGAATGGGCCATAGTAATAAATAAGGTGGTTAACCCGTATCATGTAAGGGACCACAAGTAGTTAGTAATAATGTAATGGGCCCATGGTATTAGATAGATCGTATTGAGCGAACCATGGTAATGACCCATGATATTGTATGTATGAGGCCTATATAGAGGCTAGAGACTCTACATTGAGAGATGTCAAGGATTATTGTATGAATAGGCATATGGCTTGTGGAGTGTGCTCCTTCTTGAAGGAGTGAATGTATGGTGTTGCCCTACCTTAAGGGTTTGATCAATAAAGAATCATTTCTATCTATTTCTATCTTTTTATTTCTTGGGTTTTATTTCTATTATCATATATTTTCATATCAGAGCTATAACAATCTAACTGTGTAATTTATGCTTGACAAAATATTCCAGGAAAGCAATCTTCCTATTTTTCGATTGGTGAATTGGATCATAGAGAACATAGTAGATTAGTTTTTCTTTACATGTTCTTTCTTTCAGTTGATTGTAGATTTATCTAACTGTGTAATTTATGCTTGACAAAATATTCCAAGAAAGCAGTCTTCCTATTTTCCGATTTGTGAATTGGAGTATAGAGAACACAGTAGATTAGTTTTTCTTTACATGTTCTTGCTTTCGGTTGATTGTAGATTTATCTAACTCTGTAATTTATGCTTGACAAAATATTCCAAGAAAGTAATCTTCCTATTTTCTGATTGGTGAATTGGAGCATAGAGAACATAGTAGATTAATTTTTCTTTACATGTTCTTGCTTTCAGTTGATTGTAGATTTACCTAACTGTTTAATCTATGTTTGACAAAATATTCCAATAAAGTAGTCTTCCTATTTTCCGATTGGTGAATTGGAGCATATAGAACACAGTAGATTAGTTTTTCTTTACATGTTCTTGCTTTCGGTTGATTGTAGATTTATCTAACTGTGTAATTTATGCTTGACCAAATATTCCAAGAAAGTAGTCTTCCTATTTTCCAATTGGTGAATTGGAGCATAGAGAACACAGTAGATTAGTTTTCCTTTACATGTTCTTTCTTTTTGCTTAGTAGGATACTCATTACATAAGTTCATGTCTCATTGAGTCTTTTTAGTTCCTTAAGAATGAAATTGGCGATATGTGAAGTTATGAATGGGACTTGATTTGTTTTTCTTTCTTTCTTTTCTTAAATATTTTTCCGGCTTAGATTAATCTAACGATTCAAAGTTTTTATTTGTTTCATTTTTCTTTATTAAGAAATTAGATTCTAACATAAGAAAAAAAACCCCCAAAAACAACATAAACTATCAAACAATGAAGTGAGAAAAAATGATAACTAAGCACATATGGTGCACCACACTTCATCAGTTTACAATACCTGGATTGATAATTTATGTAGAGAAATTTAGGACACTAAATTGACTAGACAATACACCCTCAAGGAAACAAGAAGATGGTGGGAATGACGTCCAGACAAGGTCCCTCCACACAACAACTACAAATGGATAGGTTGTGGAGGAGTACAAGGACATCTTCACCTTCCCTACATGGGTTCCTTTTCATTGTCAGGTTAAGCACTCCATCGATTTGACCCTAGGTGTGTCACTGCCCAATGGACCAATCTATCGGCACTCTGTTCTAGAGAATGATGAAATTAGGAGGCAGATTTAGGAGCTATTGCAAATAGGTTACATTCATCCGAGTTCATCGCCTTGTGGGAGGGCGATCATGTTGGTACAAAACAAGGATGGGACTTGGAAACTATGTATTAACTATAGGGCACTGAACAAGATCATTATCTATAATAGGTACCCGCTGATTGATATCCTCCTGGACAGCTGAAGGGGGGAAAATATCTCAGCAAGATTGATTTGAAGTCAAGATATCACCAGGTACCAATCGAACTCTCCGATTTGTGGAAGACTGCCTTCAAAGCTAAGGAGGGCCTTTTCGAATGGTTGGTTATGCCTTTCCGATTGATGAATGCTCCTGCAACGTTCATGATGATAATGGATGACATCTTGTGGCCATTCACTAACTCATTTGTAGTGGTATACTTGGATGACATCCTGATCTTTAGCCAGATATGAGAAGAGCACCTCCACCACATCCAACATGTTCTCCGAACACTGTGGCAACACAAGTTATGTGCCAATTTGGAGAAATGCACTTGTGGCATGACCCAGGTTTAGTATCTGGGATACATCATTCATGAATGAGGGTGCATGTGGATCTAGCCAAGATCCAAGTCATTCAGGATTGGCCATCTCCAACCACCTTGACAGAGCTCCACAATTTTCTGGGTCTTGCCAACTTCTACCATGGGTTCGTGTTGGGATTTTTTCATATCACTTGGACCTTGAGTCAAGTCACCAAGGGAGGAGCGAAAGCAAATTTATTTTGGTTTGAATCTCAACAGAAGGCATTCATAGAGTTGAACCATCGCCTCTGCTCGGCACCAATGCTCTCATTACTCAACTTGCAACAACCATTTGAGGTCAAGACAAATGCCTTTGACTATGCTATTGGGGCAGTCCTTACTCAACATGGGCATCCAGTGGCATATCACAGTGAGACATTTTTAGACACAATCCAGAAGTATTCCACTTATGACAAGGAGATGTATTCCATTGTGCAGGCGTACTGACAATGGAAGCATTACATTTTGGGGATGGAAACAGTCATCCACATAGACCATTGGCCCTTGCAGTTAATACAGACCCAAGGGAAATTGCAAAATGATCACCATCAGAAGTCATCCACATACCTGCAACAATTCCATTTGAATATCAAGTATAAGAAGGGAAACACCAATAATGTTGCAGATTGCCTCAGTCGACCACTGATCATGGCATTAACCACCGTGCTCAACTCTTGTGATCACGAGACTTATGAGGCCACTTCTCTATAAAAGCGATCCAGAATTCGGCCACACATACTAGACAATCTTGGAGGGTCAGCATGTTCTAGATTTCACCTCCAGGATTCCTTGTTATGCCGCCTAGGTCACCTTTGTGTTCCTTTAAGCGAGCGTGCCAAGATGATTTGGGAAGTGCACTATAGTTGGGTTGCTGGGCATTTCGGGGTCGAGAAAATAGTGGTAGTACTGCAGAAGTATTTCTATTGGCTGCTTCCTTGACAAGATGTCAGGAAGTACATTAGATCATGCACTGCCTGCATGATTTCCAAACCAACCATCAAGAAGCAAGGCCTCTATACCCTGCTTCATACCCCTTGTCGACCTTGGGAATCCATCTCCATGGATTGCATGTTGGGCCTTCCTAATGACTGTGCTTTTGTTGTCGTCGACAGGTTCTCGAAGATGGTCATTATGGCGGCCTGCAAGAAGAATGTCACAGCAGAAGCCACTCCTAAACTCTTCTTTGAATGAGTGTGGGTACACTTTGGGATCCCACATCCTATCATCTCAGATCGAGATAGCAGGTTCCTTAGTAAATTTTGGTCTAATCTCTGTTCGATGCTAGACACCAAACTCACTAAGTCCACAGCCTTCCATCCCCAAACTGTTGGCCAAAGAAAAAATTGTCAACAGGATAATCGTACACATTCTACACATGTACAATTCAAAGAATACATGCACATGGGATGAGAGCCTCCCCTATATTCAGGACAACTATAACTAGGCTCTTCATACTCAACCTTGGGAATCCATCTCCATCGGCCATAGCTTCCACCATTACTAGACACATCCAACATTGCAGAACAAATCACACCCACAAAGTTAAATCCAGATTGCATGGAACAAGTTGTAACTGAACAGATCATGGACACATAGATCAAACACACTCACCATTAGAAGATCCAACTGTATCGAGTTTCCAAAGTAGGCCAACTCCTTCACCAAGGCAAGTGGCTCGCTAGGGACCAAGTTCATTAGAAGTTTCCCCATCTCATGGAGGAAGTCAACGCAATGGGGACCATTACTTCCTAAGGGAGGAGAACTGATCTAGGTGGATATTGGTGGCCACCCACCAATTCCATTTGGACCCCCACCATTGTTTCTTTCAGTTGTTCAGTTTCCTTAATTGTAGCACAGTTTACGATTTTTAGCAGTTTTTAGGGTACTGAACTTCCAGAGTCGTTTCGAGGCGCTAAAAGATGTGTTTTGGGAAAAATGGGAGCAACATGAGTCATTGATCAGGTGTTTCTCTTCCCAAAGTTGTATTCCTGGGATAGATCTTTCTAAGAAGGTATTGTGCACATCAAACAAAGATCATATGCCAAATTTACGACCCTGAGAAGTTGATGTACCAATTTACCCAAAACGGGTCCCACAGTTTGGCGCTTCATCTCCTAGGGTTAGGTTTTTGGATGTTTACGATATTCCATTGTTTCTCAACAATAAATAAGCCTTCAAGCCTCATTGTAAGATAGTTCAGAGGTGTGTAGCCCCACATCTCTTCTCAAATATAAGCTACCATCACCCTAACTAGTTTATTTGCATTTTTGTTTGTAAGCATATTTCAGTATTTTATAGTAATGAAATGAAGTATTATTTCTTTTGCATCTCTTTATGTATGGTTATATCTGTAATTTTTTTTGTTCCTATTTAAATCAGGATCAGTGGTATCAAAGCAGTCTACTCTTTGTTGGTCTTTCTTTACATGTCCCTAACAAGGTCAGAATATAAGGATTTAGGGCTTGAACTAGTCGAACCTTTGCAAGACTAGCCTTGAAAATCCCGATGGCCTCCCATGGCGGATGAAAAGTAAGACAAGGGGTAGGAGATCCTATCAAAATCTTGCTCGAAGCAGGCCTCAAGCGACAAAGGAATGCGATGATGGATAACTTTGCCCAGATCGTTTAGTGGTTATCCAAGGGCGACACATCTACTTCCAGCAGCTACTCTAGAAGCGCCACACATTTTAAGGTACAAGTTAGCTTTGACATTCCCATATTTTAGGGTTAGATAGATGCAGATGCCATAGATAAATGGTTAAATTTGTTAGAAATGTATTTTTCTATTCATTATTTTTTCAGGCCGAGAAAAGATTACTTTCACTCTTCTCAAAGCCGCCCCCCACATCAAGGACTCATGGTAAACCTACTGTGAGCAGAAGGATGAAAGTATGACCTCACTGTTTTCAGATGCACCCACTTGGAATTCATTCCAGACTACCATCAAGGAGTAGTACTACCCTGTTAGAAGCTATGAGTATCAATACATAAAGTGGACCATGTTGCAGCAGGGAAGGGATCAAGATGTGCTAGAGTTTACCAATATTTTCCATACCCTTCGCACAAAGTTGGGTATCAAGGATTCAGAGCAACATTTTGTACTCAAATACCATGGCTACCTACAAAGGTAAATCTAGGATGAATTAGATTTCTTGAATATCTCCTCGCTCGGCATGGCATACCGATATGCCGTCAGGATCGAGAAAAACTTTAAACCACAGAACAAAGCACAAAGCCAAGATGGGGTGTTCCAAGACAGCCCACCAAAGCTGCAAGCAAAGAACATCACCGCAAAGCCAAAAAAGGACACGGGAAAGTGTTGTGAGTCCCATAAGAGCTCCACTCACAACACAAGTGAGTGTCGGGCCAAGCAATCACTGGTAGCCGAGCTAAAGGTTTCAGAATCAGATGCATGTTCCGACTCTGAGTCAGAACCCAACAAGGGGAATGACAAAGGGAAGCAGATTATCAATGCGGAGCCCAACGCCACCATTGCCACCACAAAGATCCAAAAGAAGGAACCTGAAGATCCAAAGGAGGAGGAGCTTCTCTTCCACTCTGAAATGCAGGTAAAGGATTCCCCGCTACAGTTCATTGTCGATAATGGGAGCCAAAAGAACCTCATTTCGGCAAAGGTAATGAAGCAGTTGGACTTACTGACCACAACACATCCACAACCGTACACCATTGGGTGGCTTCACTAAGGATAGCATCTTTGCGTGAACCAACTGTGTCGCCTTCCATACAACATCAAGCCCTTCACGGATGAGGTATTGTGTGATGTTTCTCCCCTTGATGTTTGTGATGTATTATTAGGCCAACAATACTTCTAGAAGTGACATGTTGTGTATGAATCAAGGCCTCGTGATATTATTGTTACTTCTGAAAATAATTTGTACAAGATACTAGAGATAGCATTGCCTACCACCATCTCTTTGGTTACTGCAAAACAATGCAATAAGCTCATTTCCAAAACCAAGAAATTTGTTTTCCTGATGATACGCACTCAACAAAAGAAGAAGACGGTGACCACGACCTCCAGACAGGGCCCATCTGCACGATAACTACAGATGGAAAAGGTCGTTGAGGAGTACGAGGACATCTTCACCTCCCCTACTAGGGTTCCTTTGCACTGTCAGGTCAAGCACTCCATCGATATGACCCCGGGTGCGTCGCTGCCCAATGGACCAATCTATCACCACTCCATTCTAGAGGACGATGAAATCAGGAGCCAGATTCAGGAGTTTCTACAGAAATGTCACATCCATCTAAGTTCATCGCCCTACGGGAGCCCAATTGTGTTGGTACAGAAGAAGGATATGACTTGGAAACTCTGTATTGACTATCAGGAGCTAAACAAGATCATTGTCCGTAATAGGTACCCAATCCCATGGATTAATGACCTCCTGGACCAACTGAAGGGGGGAAAATATTTCAACAAGATTGATTTGAAGTCACGATATCACCAAGTACCAATCGAACCCTCCGATGTGTGGAAGACTACCTTCAAAGCCAAGGAGAGCCTTTTTGAATGGTTGGTATGCCTTTCGGGTTGATGAATGCTCCTAGAACCTTCTTGAGGCTAATGGATGACATCTTGTAGCCATTCACCAACTCATTTGTAGTGGTATACTTGCTTGGATGACATCTTGATCTTTAGCCAGAGTTGGGAAGAGAACCTCCACCACATCTGACAGGTTCTCAAAACACTGCGGCAACACAAGTTATGTGCCAATTCGGAGAAATGCACTTTTGGCATGACCCAGGTTCAGTATCTGGGATACATCACTGATGAACGGAGGGTGCATGTGGATCTAGCCAAGATCCAAGTCATTCGAGATTGGCCATATCCAACCACTCTGACAAAGCTCCGCAGCTTTTTGGGTCTTGCCAACTTCTACCGCAAGTTTGTGTTGGGATTTTCTCATAATACTTGGCCTTTGAGTCAAGTCACCAAGGCAGGAGTGAAAGAAAAATTATTTTGGTCTGAATCTCAACAAAAAGCATACACAGAGTTGAAACATTGCCTCTACTCAGCACCAGTGCTTGCATTACCCAACTTGCAACAACCATTTGAGGTCGAAATAGATGCCTCTAACTATGCTATTGGGGCAGTCCGCACTTAACATGGGAATCCAGTGGCATATCAAAGTGAGACACTTTCAAATGCAGTTCAGAAGTATCCCACTTATGAAAAAGAGATATATTCCATCGTGCAGGCCTGCCAAAAAAGGAAGCATTACATTTCAGGGAAGGAAACGGTCATCCACATAGACCACCGACCCTTGTAGTTCATACAGACCCAAGGGAAATTGTAGAATGATCGCCATCATAAGTCGTCCACATACCTGTAACAGTTTCCTTTGAATATCAAGTATAAGAAGGGCAGCACCAATAATGTTGTAGATTGCCTCAGTCGACCACCGATCATGGCATTAACCATCATGCTCAACTCTTGTGGGCACGAGAGTTATGATTGGCCACTTCTCTACAAAAGCAATCCAGAATTCAGCCACACATACCAGACACTCTTGGAGGGTCAGCATGTTCCATATTTTCACCTCCAAGATGCCCTATTATACCGCCTGGGTCACCTTTTTGTTCCTTCAAGTGAGCGTGTCAAGATGATTTTGGAAGCACACTACAGTCAGGCTGTTGGGCATTTCAGGGTCGAGAAAATAGTGGTAGTACTGCAGAAGTATTTCTATTGGCTGCTTCTTCGACAAGATGTCAGGAAGTAAATTAAATCATGCACTGCCTGCGCCATTGCCAAACCAACCGTCAAGAAGCAAGGCCTCTATACCCTGTTGCATACCCCTTGTCGACCTTGGGAATCCATCTCCATGGATTGCATGTCGGGCCTTCCTTCTACTAAGCATGGAAATGACTGTGCTTTTGTGGTCGTCAACAGGTTCTCGAAGATGGTCATTATGGCGGCCTGCAAGAAGAATGTCACAGCAAAAGCCACTCCTAAACTCTTCTTTGAATGAGTGTGGGTACACTTTGGGATCCCACATCCTATCATCTCAGATCGAGATAGCAGGTTCCTTAGTACATTTTGGTCTAGTCTCTGGTTGATGCTAGACACCAAACTCACTAAATCCACAGCCTTCCATCCCCAAACTGTTGGCCAAAGAAAAATTTGTCAACAGGATGATCGTACACATTCTGCCCATGTACAATTCAAAGAATCCATCCACATGGGATGAGAGCCTCCCCTATATTCAGCACAGCTATAACTAGGCTCTCCATAGCTGAACTGGCCACAGCCCTTTTCAGGTGGGCTTGGGATTCTAATGTCCCATTGAAGTGGCCATGCCATTTGCAGCTACTCAAGAAGATTTGGATCATGTCCAATCTGAAACAAATAAGGAAAATAACTTCATTAAACACATACAACATATTTTCCAGCAAGTCCACAACATTCTGGTGAAATCAAATGCCAAGTACAGGCAACGACATGATCAACATCAGGTGCCACACAACTTTCAAGTGGGTGACAAAGTCTAGTTGCATTTGCAAAAGGAACGCTTTACCAGAGCCTATCGGAAACTCAGACCTCTTTGATATGGCCCTTACACCATTGCCAAGGCTATGGGAGATAATGCATTTGAGATCAACATTCCCCCATTCCTTGGCTTGCACCCAGCATTCAATGTGGACCGTCTTCGCCGATACTTTCCACCATTACTAGACACATCCGACATTGCAAAACAACTCACACTCATAGAGTTAAATCCAGATTGCATGGAACAAGCTACAACTGATCAGATCATGGACACGCAGATCAAGCACACTCACTAGTAGAAGATCCACCTATATCGATTTGTCAAAGTAATCCAACTCCTTCACCAGGGCAAGTGACTCATCAGGGACCAAGTTCAACAGAAGTTTCCTCATCTCTTGGAGGAACTCACGCAATGGGGATTATTGCTTCCTAAGGGGGGAGGAATGATCCAAGTGGATATTAGTTTCCACCCGGAAATTCTATTTGGACCCCCGCCATTGTTTCTTTTATTTTTTTAGTTTCCTTACTTGTAGCATAGTTTACTATTTTTAGCAGTTTTGTGGGCCATGAACTTTCGGAGCTGTTTTGAGGCCCTAAAAGACATTTTTTGGGAAAACTACAGGCAACATGGGTCATTGGACTGATGTTTCTCTTCCCAAAGTTGTATTCCTTGGATAGATCTTTCCAAAAAGGTATTGTGCGCGTCAAACAGAGATCATATGTCAAAGTTACGAACCCAGGAAGTTGATGTACCAATTTACCCAAAACAGGGCCCATAGTTTGGCACTTCATCTCCTAGGGTCAGGTTTTTGGGTGTTTATGGTTTTCCATTGTTAATCAACAATAAATAGGCCTTCGAGCCTAATTGTAAGACAGTTCAGAGGCATATAGCTGCCACGTCTCTTATAAGAGATAAGCTACTAATGCCCTAGCTAGTTTATTTCCATTTCTGTTTGTAAGCATATTTCAGTATTTTACAATAATGAAAAGAAGTATTATTTTTGTTGCTTCTCTGTATATATGGTTATATCTGTAATTTTTTGTGTTCCTGTTTAAATATGGATCAGTGGTATCAGAGCGGTCTGCTCTTTGTCGGTCTTTCTTTGCATGTCCCCAACGAGGTCGGGATATAAGGAGTTAGGGCTTGAACTAGTTGAACGTTTGGAAGAACAACCTCTTAAGTCTCAACGGCCTCCCATGAAGCAACTGGGCTCACCGACCATAGCACATCCACAACCGTACACCATCAGTTGGCTTCACCAAGTACGAAATCTTTGCGTGAGCTAGTTATGTTGCCTTCCATACAACATCAAGCCCTTCACGAATGAGGTATTATATGACGTTGCTCCCCTTGATGTTTGTGATGTATTATTAGGCCAACCATAATTGTGGAAGTGACATGTTGTGTACGAATCAAGGCCTTGTGTTGTTATTGTTACTTTTGGAAATAAGTAGTACAGGATATTGAAGGTAGCATCGCCTACCGCCATCTCTTTGATTACTGCAAAACAATGTAGTAAGCTCATTTCCAAAACCAGGAAATTTGTTTCCCTGATGATATGACCTCAAGGAAAGAAGAAGATAGTGGCCACGAACTCTAGACAGTGCCCCTCTGCACGACAACTACAGATGGACAAGGTCGTGGAGGACTACGAGGACATCTTCACCTCCCCAGCAGGGGTTTCTCGGCAATGGCAGGTCAAGCACTACATCGATCTGACCCCAGGTGTGTCGTTGCCCAATGAATGAATCTATCAGAGCTCCATTCTGGAGAAAGATGAAATTAGGAGGCAGATTCAGGAGCTGCTATAAAAAGGTCACATCTATCCAAGTTCATTGCCCTATGGGAGACTGATCATGTTCGTACATAACAAGGATGGGACTTAGAGACTCTGTATTGACTATCAGGCGCTGAACAAGATCACTGTCCGTAACAGGTACCCGATCCCATGAATTGATGACCTCCTGGACCAACTGAAGGGGGGGAAATATTTTAGCAAGATTTATTTGAAGTCAGGATATCACCAAGTACCAATCGAACCCTCCGATGTGTCGAAGACTGCCTTCAAATTCAAGGAGGGCCTTTTAGAATGGTTGGTTATGCCTTTTGGGTTGATGAATGCTCCTCCAACCTTCATGAGGCTAATGGATGACATTTTTCAGCCATTCAGCAACTCATTTGTAGTGGTATACATGGATGACATCCTGATCTTCAGCCAGAGTTGGGAAGAGCACCTCCACCACATCTGATGGGTTATCAAAACACTGTGGAAACACAAGTTATGTGCTAATTTGGAGAACTCAAAGCATCCACGCACATGGGATGAGACCCTCCCCTATGTTCAGCACAGTTATAACTGGGCTCTCCATAGCTCGACGTGTCACATCCCTTTTCAGTTGGGCTTGGGATTCCAGCCACTATGTCCCATTGATGTGGCCATGCCATTTGCAGCTACTCAGACAAATTCGGCTCCTGTCTAGTCTGAAACAGATAAGGAAAATAGCCTCATTGAGCACATCCAACATATTCACCAATAGCTCCATGACATTCTGGATAAATCAAATTGCAAGTACAAGCAGCGACATGATCAGCATCAGGTGCCACACAAGTTTCATGTGGGCGACAAATTTTGGTTGCATTCGCAAAAGGAACACTTTACCAGAGCCTATCGAAAACTCAAACCACTCTGATACGGTCCTTACACCATTACCAAGGTTGTGAGAGACAATGCATTTAAGCTCAAAATTCCCCCATTCCTTGGCCTGCACCCAATGTTCAATGTGGACGGCCTTCGACCATACTTTCCACCCTTACTAGACACATCCGACATTGCAGAACAACTCAAACCCACAGAGTTAAATCCAGATTGCATGGAACAAGCTGCAACTGATCAGATCATGGACACACAGATCAAGTACACTCCCCAATAGAAAATCCAACTGTATCGATTTGTCAAAGTATGCCAACTCCTTCACCAGGGCAAGTGGCTCACTAGAGAACAAGTTCAACAGAAGTTTTCTCAACTCACGGAGGAACTCAACGCATTTGGGACCATTTCTTCCTAAGGGTGAAAAATGATCCAGGCGGATATTGGTGGCCACCCTCCATTTCCATTTGGACCCCCACCATTGTTTCTTTTAGTTTTTCAGTTTCCTTAATTGTAGCACAATTTAATATATTTAGCATTTTTTTCGGGTCCTGAACTTCCAGAGCCGTTTTGAGGCCCTAAACGACTTTTTTGGGAAACTAGGAGAACATGGGTCCATGGATCAATGTTTCTCTTCCCAAAATTTTATTCCTCGGATAGATCTTTCTAACAAGGTATTGTGTGTTTCAAATGGAGATCATATCCCAAAGTTACGACCCTGGGAAGTTGATGTACCAATTTACCCAAAGCATGGCCCATAGTTTGGCGCTTCATCTCCTAGGGTTTGGTTTTTGGATGTTTAGGGTTTGCCATTGTTTCTCAACAATAAATAGGCCTTTGAGCCTCATTGTAAGATAGTTCAGAGGCATGTAACCGCCACATCTCTTCTCAGAGATAAGCTACCATCACCCTAGATAATTTATTTCCATTTCTGTTTGTAAGCATATTTCAATATTTTACAATAGTGAAATGAAGTATTATTTCTGTTGCATCTTTGTATGTATGATTATATCAATAATTTGTTGTGTTCCTATTTAAATCTGGATCAATGGTATGAGAGCGATCTTCTCTTTCTTGGTCTTTCTTTGCATGTCCCCAACAAGGTTGAGATATAAGAATTTAGGGCTTGAACTGATCGAACCTTTGCAAGACCAACCTCACAAATCCCAATGGCCTCCTATGGTGGACGAAAAGAAAGACGAGGGGGCAGGGGATCCTATCAAAATCTTACTTGAAGAGGCCCTCGAGTGAAAAAGGAACACGATGATGGACAACTTTGCCTAGATCCTTCAGCGACTACTCAGGGGCGACACGTCTACTTCCAGCAACGACTTTGGAAGTGCCACACCCTTTAAGGTACAATTTAAATTTGACATTCCCATATTTGAGGGTCAGATAGATGCAGAAGGCATAGATAAATGGTTAAATCTGCTAGAAGGGTATTTTTCTGTTCATGATTTTCCAGCCGGGAAAAGATTACTTTCGCTCTTCTCAAAGCCTCCCCCCACATCAAGGACTGGTGGGAAACCTACTGCGAGCAGAAGGTTGAAAGTGCAAATTCAATGTTTTTAGCTGCACCCACTTGAAATTCTTTCCAAGTTTCCATCACAGAGCAGTACTACCCTATCAGAAGCTATGAAGATTAATACATAAACTGGACCATGCTACGGCAAGGATGGGACCAAGACATGCTAGATTTTTCCAATATTTTCCATACCCTTCGCACAAAGTTGGGTATCAAGGATTTGGAGCAGCATTTGGTACTCAAATACTGTGGCTACTTGCACAGGTACATCCAGGACGAAATATAATTCTTGAACATCTCCTCACTTAGCATGGCATACCAATATGCTGTCAAGATCCAGCAAAAGTTTAAACAGAAGAAGCGAGACTTTGGATCTGCAAATTCAAAGCAAGGGAAAGGTGCCCCCAAACCACAGAACAAAGGACAAAGCCAAGGCGAGCCAGCCCAAGACAACCTACTAAAGCTATAGGCAAAGAATAGGGCCTCAAAGCTAAAAAAGGACACGAGAATGTGGTGTGAGTCCCATAAGAGCTCCACTCACAACACAAGTGAGTGTCAGGCAAAGCAATCACTGGTGGCCAAGCTAAAGTTTTTAGATTCTTATGCATGTTCCGGTTTTGAGTTAGAACTAAACAAGGGGAATGTCAAAAGGAAGTAGATTAATGATGTGGAGCCCAACGTCACCATTGCCACCATAAGGATCCAGAAGGAGGATCTCGAAGATCTAGAGGAGGAGGAACACCTCTTCCACTCCCAGATTGGGTAAAGGGCTCCCTGCTATAGTTCATTTTCAACAGCGGGAGCTAAAAGAAATTCATTGTGGAAGAGGTCGTGAAGCAGTTGTGCTTAGCAACCACAGCACGTCCATAATCATACACCATCGAGTGGCTTCACCAAGGACAGGATCTTCATGTGAGTCAGTACTGCCACCTTCCATACAACATCAAGCCCTTCACGGATGAGGTATTGTGTGACGTTGCTCTCCTTGATGTTTGTGATGTATTATTAGGCGACCCATACTTGTGGAAGCGACATGTTGTGTATGAATCAAGGCCTTGTACTGTTATTGTTACTTTAGGAAATAAGTTGTACAGGATACTGAAGGTAGCATTGCCTACCGCCATCTCTTGGTTACTACAAAGAAATTTAGTAAGCTCATTTCCAAAACTAGGAAATTTGTTTTCTTGATGATACGCCCTCAAGGAAAGAAGATGAAAGTGGCCACGATCGCCAGACAGGGATCCTTAGCACAACAACTACAGATGGACAAGTTCGTGGAGGAGTATGAGGAAATCTTCACCTCCCCCATAAGGGTTCCTCTACACTATCAGGTCAAGCACTCCATCGATCTGACCATAGGTGCGCCACTTCCCAATCAACCAATCTATCAACACTCTATTGTGGAGAACGATGAAATCAAAAGGCAAATTTAGGAGCTACTCCAAAATGGTCACATCCGTCCGAGTTCATCACCCTGTGGGAGACCGATTGTGTTGGTACAGAAGAAGGATGGGACTTGGAGACTCTGTCATGACTATCGGGTGCTGAACAATATCATTGCTCGTAATAGGTACCCTATCCCAAAGATTGATGACCTACTGGACCAACTCAAGGGGGGAAAATATTTCAGCAAGATTGATTTGAAGTCAGGATATCACCAGGTACCAATCGAACCCCCGATGTGTGGAAGACTACCTCTAAAGCCAAGGAGGGCCTTTTCAAATGGTTGATCATGCCTTTTAGTTTGAAAAATGCTCCTACAACCTTCATGGGGCTAATGGATGACATTGTGCGGCCATTCACCAACTCATTTGTAGTGGTATACTCATGTTCTTCAGCCAGAGTTGGGAAGAGCACCTCCACCACATCCAACAAGTTCTCCAAACACTGCGGCAACACAAGTTATGTGCCAATTTGGAGAAATGAACTTTTGGCATAACCCAGGTTTAGTATCTGGGATACATCATTGATGAACTGGGGGTGCATGTGGATCCAGCCAAGATCCAAGTCATTCGAGATTAGCCATTTCCAACCACTCTGATAGAGCTCCGTAGCTTTCTGGGTCTTACCAAATTCTACTACAGGTTCGTGTTGGGATTTCTCATATCACTTGGCCCTTGAGTCAAGTCACCAAGGGAGGAGCGAAAGAAAAATTCTTCTTGTCTAAATCTCAATGGAAGGCATTCACAGAGTTCAAACATTGCCTCTGCTCGGCACCAGTGCTTGCATTACCCAACTTGCAACAACCATTTGAAGTCAAGGCAGATGCCTCTGACTATGCTATTAGGGGAGTCCTTACTCAACATGGACATCCAGTGGCATATCACAGTGAGACACTTTCAGACACAGTCCAGAAGTTTCCCACTTATGACAAAGAGATGTATTCCATTGTGCAGGCCTGTCGACAATGGAAGCATTACATTTTGGGGAAGGAAACGATCATCCACATAGACCACCGGCCCCTGCAACTCATGCAGACCCAAGGGAAATTGCAAAATGATCGCCATCAGAAGTGGTCCACATACCTACAACAATTCCATTTGAATATCAAGTATAACAAGGGAAGCACCAATAATGTTGCAGATTACCTCAATCGACCACTGATCATGGCGTTAACCACCGTGCTTAACTCTTGTGGGCACGAGATTTATGATTGGCCACTTCTCTATAAAAGTGATTCAGAATTCGACCACACATACCAGACACTCTTGGAGGTTCAACATGTTCTAGATTTTCATCTCTAGGATGACCTATTATGCTGCATAGGTCACCTTTGTGTTCCTTCAAGTGACCATGCCAAGATGATTTGGGAAGCACACTACATTTGGGCTATTGAGCATTTCGGGGTCAAGAAAATGGTGGAAGTACTGCAGAAGTATTTCTATTGGTCGAATCTTTGACAGGATGTTAGGAAGTACAACAGATCATGCATTGTTTGTGCCATTGCCAAACTGACCATCAAGAGCAAGGCCTCTATACCCCGCTACCTACCCCTAGTCGACCTTGGAAATCCATCTCCATGGGTTACATTTCAAGCCTTCCTTCTACTAAGCATGGAAATGACTGTGTTTTTGTCTTCATCGACATGTTCTCAAAGATGGCCACTATAGCGGCCTGCAAGAAGAATATCATAGCAGAAGCCACTCCTAAACTCTTATTTGAATGAGTGCAGGTACACTTTGGGATCCCACAGTCTATCATCTCAGATCGAGATAGGAGGTTCCTTAATACATTTTTGTCTAGTCTTTGGTCAATGCTAGACACCAAACTCACTAAGTCCACAACCTTCCATCCCCAAACTAATGGCTAGATATAGGTTGTCAATAGGATTATTGTACACATTTTGCACATGTACAACTCAAAGCATCCACACACATGGGAGAAGAGCCTCCCTTATGTTCAACACAACTATAACTGGGCTCTCCATAGGTTGACTAGCCACAACCCTTTTCAGGTGGGCTTGGGATTCCAACCACTATGTCCCATTGATGTTGCAATGCCATTTGCAGCTACTCAGGCAGACTCAACTCATGTCCAGTCCAAAACAGATAAGGAAAAAAGATTCATTGAGCACATCCAACATATTCGATAGTAGGTCCATGACATTCTGGAGAAATCAAATCCCAAGTACTAGCAGCGACATGATCAACATCAGGTGCCACACAAGTTTCAGGTGGGCGACAAAGTCTAGTCGCATTTGCAAAAGGAACGCCTTTTCGGAGCCTATCGAAAACTTAGACTACTCTGATATGGTCGTTACACAATCACCAAGGTCGTGGGAGACAATGCACTTGAGCTCAACATTCCCCATTTCCTTGGCATGCACCCAGTGTTCAATGTGGACAGCCTTAGGCCATACTTTCCACCATTACTAGACACATCCGACATTGTAGAACAACTCACACCCACAGAGTTAAATCTATATTGCATGGAAAAAGCTACAACTGATCAGATCATGGCACACAGATCAAGCACACTCACCAGTGGAAGATCCAACTGTATGAAGTTGTCAAAGCAGGTCAACCCCTTCACCAAGGCAAGTGGCTCACCAGGGACCAAGTTTAACAGAAGTTTCCTCATCTCATGGAGGAACTCAACACAATGGGGACCATTGCTTCCTAAGGGGGGAGGAATGATCCAAGTGGATATTGGTGGCCAACTGCAAATTTCCTTTGGACCCCCACCATTGTTTCTTTTAGTTTTTCGGTTTCCTTAATTGTAGCCCAGTTTACTATTTTTATCAGTTTTTTGGCTCCTGAACTTCTGGAGCCGTTTTGAGGCCCTAAACGAGGTTTTTTGGGAAAAATGGGAGCAACATGGGTCTTTGGACTGATTTTTATCTTCCCAAATTTGTATTCCTCGGATATATCTTTCTAACAAGGTATTGTGCGTGTCAAATGGAGATCATATGCCAAAGTTACGACCCCGGGAATTTGATGTACTAATTTACCCAAAACAGGGCCCATAATTTGGTGCTTCATCTCCTAGGGTTAGGTTTTTGGATGTTTAGGGTTTTCCATTTTTTCTCAACAATAAATAGGCCTTCAAGCCTCATTGTAAGACAGTTTAGAGGCATGTAATCACCACATCGCTTCTCAAATATAAGCTACCATCGCCCTAGCTAGTTAATTTCCATTTTCTACTGCATCTCTGTATGTATGGTTATATTTGTAATTTGTTACGTTCCTGTTTAAATCTAGATCATGCAAGCCACCAATATAGCCATCTTAGAAAAAAATTCCACGACCACAAATACATAGTCATTACCTTGCTTGGTAGAAGTGAGGCTGGACATATAGTCCACGGAGATGGATTCCCATGGCTAGCTAGGAGTAGGCATAGGAGTGTATAGGCCTTGCTTCTTGATGATTGGCTTGGCGATGATGCAGGCAATGCAGGATTTGATATATTTCCCAACATTGAGTTTCAGTTTGGGCCAATAAAAGTACTTTTGTATTACAACCACAATTTTCTCCACACTAAAGTGTCCTGCGACCTCACTATAGTGCGCCTCCCAAATCAACTTGGGAAGCTAGCTTGAAGGAACAAAAATATGCCTAAGTAGCATAATAATGTGTCTTGGAGGTGGAAATCAGGAACTTTCTTTCCATCTACTAGCATCTGGTATGTGGAGATGAGCTCTAGAT
Organism: Pinus taeda; assembly: GCA_000404065.3. Lineage (NCBI taxonomy): Eukaryota > Viridiplantae > Streptophyta > Pinopsida > Pinales > Pinaceae > Pinus > Pinus taeda. Next base: position 102,658 of record APFE031263701.1, on the reverse strand, counting down.
CATTTTTGTATAGTTGCGTCCATCCAAAGGTCTCATCGCCACAAGAGTTGAGAACAGTAGTCAGTGCTGCAATTGGGAGTCATCTGAGGTGGTTTGCAACATTATTGGTTCTGCCCTTTTTGTATTTAATGTTCAAGTGGAATTGTTGCAGATATGTAGACCACTTTTGATGGCAATCGTTCTGCAACTTCCTTTGTGCCTATATAATGTGAAGAGGTTGATGATCTATGTGGATGACCATCTCCTTCCCCAGAATGTAATCCTTCCATTGCTGGAAGGCCTACATGATGGAATACATCTCTTTATCATAGGTAAGGTACTTCCAAATTGTATCGAAAAGTGTATCACTATGACAGGCCATTGGATGCCCATGTTGGGTGAGGATTGCACCAATAACATAGTCTGAGGTGTCTGTCTCGAATACAAATGGCTACTGCAAGTTTCAATTGTGAGAACTGATGTGGAGCAAACTCGATGCTTCAACTCAATGAACGCCTTCTGTTGGGACTCAGACTAGGAAAACTTTTCTTTCACCCCACCCTTAGTAATCTGACTCAAAGTCCAAGTGATATGGGAGAATCCCAACACGAACCTCTGATAAACATTTGCAAGGCCTAAAAAGTTGTGAAGATCTGTTAGAATGGTCGAGGATAGGGAATCTCGAATGACTTGGATCTTAGTTGGATAGACATTCACACCATGCTCATCTATGATGTAACCCAAATATTGGACCTCGCTCATGACAAAGGTGCATTTCTCCAATTTGACACACAATTTGTGTTGTCAAAGGGTTTGAAGGACCTGTTGAATGTGTTGCAAGTGTTCTTCCCAAGTCTTGTTGAAGATGAGGATGTCGTCCAAATAAACAACCACGAATGATTTGGTGAAGGGCCGCAAGATGTCATCCATTTGCCTCATAAAACTAGCAAGGGCATTTGTCGACCTGAAGGTCATAAACAGCCATTCAAAAAAACCTTCCTTGGATTTGAAGGTGGTATTCCATACATCTGTGGGCTCTATTGGAACCTGGTGATAGCCATACTTCAGATCGATCTTGTTGAAATATTTCGCCCCCTTGAGTTGGTCTAGAAGTTCATCAATCTGTGGGATTGGATTCCGTTTTCTGACAGTGATTTTGTTTAGTGCTCAATAATCAATGTAGAGCCTCCAGGTCCCATCCTTCTTCTTTAAAATTACAATCAGTCTCCCACAAGGCAAGCAACCCTTCGATTTTCCACTTGATTTATTCATTTTCCATAATGGAGTGATGATATATTGAACAGTTGGGTAGAGGTGCTCCGAGAGTCGGATCTACTGAATGATTGGTCTTACAGTGCAAGGGTACCTCTGTGGGTGAGGAGAAGATGTCCTTGTATTCTTCCACGACCGTATCCACCTACTTCTACTACGTGGAGAAACCCTTCCTAGGGGCCATGGATGTGACTACGATCTTCCCCTTACTTTCAGAGTGAATCAGAAAGAAAAAAAAAAATTCTGAGTCTTGGAGATGATCCTACTGCATTGCTTAGCAGAGATCAAAGAGATGGCAGTAGGCAGGGGTACCTCCGATATCCTATATAACTTACTACCCAGATAAATAATAATAGAGAGCGGTCTAGACTCATATACAATATGTTGCTTCCACAAGTATGGTAATCCTAACATCAAAAACTTCAAGAGAAGAAACATCACACAGTACCTCATCCATGAAGGGCTTGATGTTGTAGGGAAGGCGACACTGGTGGGTGACATGAAGATCTCATCCTTGGTGAAGCCACCAGAGGGTGTACGACTGTGGATGTGTTGTCATCAATGGGGCCATCTGCTTTATGACCTCTACTAAAATGAGGTTATTTGACTCCCATTGTCAAAAATGAACTGGCGAAGAACCTTCACCCACATTTGTGAGTGGAATAGGTGTTCCCCCTCCTCTGGATATTCAGCCTCAATCTTCTGGATCTTGGTGGTGGCCACAGTGGCACTTGGATATGCATCAATGATATACTTCCCTTTGTCATTCCCCTTGTCAGGTTCTGACTCAGAGTCAGAACATGCATCTGATTCGGAAGCCTTCATCTCGGCCACCAGTGACTGCTTGGCCCCGACACTCACTTGTGTTGTGAGTGGAGCTATTATGGAACTCAAAACACTTTCTCGTGTCCTTCTTTGTCTTTGTGGTATTGTTCCTTGCTTGCGGATTTCGTGGTTTGTCGGGTCACCATGCCTTGGTTCTGTCCTTTGCTCTGCGGTTTGGGGACGCCTTTCCCTTGCTTCGGATTCATAGATCCAAAGTCTCGCTTTTTCTGTTTAAACTTCTTCTCCATCTTGACAGCATATCGGCACGTCATGCCAGGTGAGGAGATGTCTAGGAACTCCATCTCATCTTGGATGTACCTATGTAGGTAGTTGCTGTATTTGAGTACCAAATTCCGCTCAAAATCCTCGATACCCAACTTCGTGTGAAGGGTATGAAAAACATTGGTAAACACTGGCACGTCTTGGTCCCTTCCCTGCCGCAGTGTGCTCCACTTTATGTATTTATCCTCATAGCTCCCGATAAGGTAGTATTGCTACTTGATGGCATCCCATAATGAATTCCAAGTGGGTGCAACTAAAAACAGTGATGGTGTAATTCCATCCTTCTTCTCACAGTAGGTTTCTCACCAATGCTTGATGTGGGGGTCATCTTTGAGAAGTGCAAAGTAATATTTTTCTGGCTCGAAAATTCATGAACAGAAAAATATCCTTCAAACATATTTAACCATTTATCTACAACTTCTCCATCTATCTGACCTTCAAATATGGGGATGTCAAAGTTAACTTGTACCTTAAATGGTGTGGTGCTTCCAACATAGCTACCAGAAGAAGATGTATCACCTTTGGGTAACCGCTCAAGGATCTCAGAAACGTTTTCCATCATCGCGTTCCTCTGTCGCTTGAGGGCTTCTTCGAGCAAGATTTTGAAAGGATGTCCTATCCCCTCGTCTTTATTCTCTTATGCCATGGGAGGCCATTGGGATTCGCGAGGCTGGTCTTGCAAAGGTTCGACTAGTTCGAGCCTTAACGCCTTGTATCTCGACCTCGTTAGGGACATGCAAAGAAAAATAGATAAAGATTAGACTACTCTAATACCATTGGTCTGAACTTAAACAAGAATGCAATAAATTACAGATATAACCATAAATACAGAGATGCAATGGAAATAACAATTCATTTCATTAATAACAAATATTTAAATATGCTTACAAATGGAATGGAAATAAGACTAGCTCAGGCGATAGTAGCTTATCTCTAAGAAGAGATGTGGTGGCTACATGTCTTTGAACCATGTTAAAATGAGGTTCGAAGGCCTATTTATTATTGAGAAATAATGGAAAACCCTAAACATCCAAAAACCTAACCCTAGGAGATGAAGTGCCAAAACTATGGGCCCCGTTTAAGTAAATCGGTACATCAGCTTCACGAGGTTGTAACTTTGGCATACGATCTCCATTTGATGAGCATAATACCTCGTTAGAAAGATATATCCGAGGAATACATATTCTGAGGGGAAAACATGGGTATGGGACCCAATTGATTTGAATTATCCAAAAAAACGTCGTTTAGGGCCTCAAAACGGCTCCAGAAGTTTAGGACCCAAAAAACTGCCAAAAATAGTAAACTGTGCTACAATTAAGGAAACTAAAAAATTAAAAGAGATAGTGGTGGGGATCTAAATGGAATATGTGGGTGGCTACCAACATCCACCTGGATTACATAGCTTCATGAAGAATGGTCTAGCAAAGGAAATTGGGGTACAAGTTTCTTCTAGTGTAGTAGAAGTGAAAGTGATGAATTTAAGTGCAAGAGTAGTGAAAGGGCTAGCTAGGGTGGTGCCAGTTGGACGAAAGATTGGGGTGGATTTCTTGATTTTACGTTCATGGTGATGGATGACTTTGATGTGATATTGGAATAGGAATTCCTTCGTGAATACAAGGTTTTGATGACACCTTGAATGAATGATATAATTGTGGTTGGAGATAAGCAAGTGTGATATTTGCATACTTCTCTAGGAACAAGGATGTGAAAGTGCAGTTGGATTCAACATTGAGTATGAAGAGGGAAAACATGAAGATCTGATGTAGAGATGTATATATTATTAATTAGAGAAATTTGGGATGATGAGGGATGGGGACACCTATTCCACTTTATATTTCTAATGTGCTAGATGTGTATGTAGATCGAATGTTGGATGAGTTTCCGAAAGTACTCCCACCGAGATGAAAAATTGATCACCATATTGATCTTGATTTGGGAAGGATGCCACCAACATGAGCTCCGTATAGTTTGTTTGGACCAAAGTTGGAGGAGTTCAAATGACAACTATATGAGTTGTTTGATGAAGGCTTCATATCACCTTCAATTTCTCCTTAGTACTCTTTTAGAAGAAAAAGGATACCGAGAAGTTGAGGATGTGTCTCAATTACAGAGATTTAAACAAGCAAATGATTTAGAATAGATATCGACTACCACTTTGTTAGGTCCCAATAATACTAGTGATTCCCCCATTACTATTTTCACTGTATCTCTTATTCTTATTATTATGTCCCTATTGTCTCGATATTTTTACTATTGTGCCCCATAGAATCCCTCTATTGTTATTTTTGTGCCTTTATATTATTATTGTTAGGTTGGCTTGGTTATATTATGACCCCTTAGACTCCTATATATAGAAAG